>KK901155.1:1314-61134 GCA_000696445.1 Aquilaria agallochum | reverse complement strand
TCACCGCCTTTTCGGTGACAGCGAGCTAGAGTGTGAGGGGTTCCCCTTCCCATGGCTGCCGAAGCGTCAGCAGATGAGTTAGGTAGACTTTAAGCTCTTCCCAGGCCTTTTGGCAATCTTCATTCCAAGGGCGCACCTCGGTTCCGAGGTCACCTCCATTTTTTGCTACTTTAGTGAGCACTTTGAAGAATGGTCGGCAACGATCCCCATATCTGGAGATGAATTTGCTAAGGGCCATGATTCTCCCCATAAGTCTTTGCACATCCCTAGTTGTCGTAGGAGTTCAGAATCCCAACAGGGCCTTGACCTTTTCCGGATTGGCATCAATACTTCTCTTCAACAGCATGAATTTGAGGAACTTACCCGCATTAACTCTGAACACGCATTTTTTGGGGTTGAGATGAATTTTGAATGTCCTCAGTTGGTGGAATGTTTTCTCTAAGTCTATGATATGACTACTGGGCTTTTTGCTCTTAACTAACATATCATCAATGTTGAATTCCATGTTTCTCCCGATTTGGGAGTCGAAGACCCTATTATCAACCTCTGGTATGTGGCCCCTGCATTCTTAAGCCCGAAGGGAATTCTAATATAGCAGTATGTACCCATTTCAGTGATGAAGGTGGTTTTTTCCTCGGCTTCGGGGTCCATCCTTATTTGATGATACCCGCTGAAGGCGTCGAGGAAGCTAAGGAGGCCATACTCGGTGGTTTAGTCCACCGACTGGTCTATTGGTGGCAGAGGATATGAATCCTTAGGCCAAGCATCGTTCACATTTCGGAAGTCGATGCACATTTGGAGTTTGTCACTCCTTTCTTTCATGGTGATAACCACATTACTAAGCCATTCAGGGTATTTCGGTTCCCTTATTACATCTGCCTCCATCAACCGTTGGACTTCGGATTTAACGAAATTGTTCTTGTGTGCCAAACGGCTTCTCTTTTTTTGGCGAACAGGCTTCATGTTAGGGCGTATCTTAAGACTATGATGAATTATGTGAGGGTCTACCCTAGGCATGTCCTTTGGGGAGTAGTGTTACTCCGGGGTAGTCCAGTTATGGTGCCAAAACTATGCATTTAAACTCCCAGGATTGGTGTGTCCTGTAGGTCATCAGAACAACACCCCTAGTGTACATACTCAGTTGACCCTCTTGAGCACTATGTAAATACATGTATATTGGTCTAACCATAACACAAATATTCATATTTATTCACACTATGGAATCTAAGAATAAAAACACTAGCACAAGTCTTAGTTTCAGCTTCCACACATTAAGCATTCTTACTAGGTTCAAAAATTCCAGCCATTGCACCCGAACTTCCTACAAAAAACAGTATCATTTTAGCCATTTAACCACCTATTTTCCTTGCTCCATTATCAATTAGAGACTTAGGGAAAACCAAGGAATTTTTTTTTACATCAATATCCCATCTATGGACCAAGTTATGGATTTTTTAAGTTGGTTACAAAATTCTGACCAAATGAACAGTAACTTAGCCAACTTTGCAACATCATATCTTTGGCTACCGGGATCCAAATTCAGAAATTTCGAATTCCAGTTCAAAGTATGAATGTTATATAGATTTTTCAAAATTTTATACCAAGATTCATTCTACATAGGGATATATTAAACTTTAGGTACAGGGTCAAAATTCTGGCAACTTTTGGAACATTTTGCCCATACATTTTTTCCAAACCATGCAAACACTTCATTCACAAGGGGAAAGCCCTCTAAGGCTATCGCATACATGTACAATACACATAATATTTACATTCACTTGCATCTAACAACTTTATGTGGCCAAAACAAAATTTATAAGTAAGCAGCCCATCATTCACACTTAGGCAGCTTTGCACCACGTCACATACATAGCCAAAACATTACTCAAATGTTCACATACTTGTCTCATTTTACATACACTACATGTACATGCATACATGAACTACAACATGGTCTTAACTCAGCTAAATACGGACCCTAGGTTACAGTAGGTCCTGAGACACAATGGACTCCAAAAACAGGAGGCCGGACAGTTGCTGCACAACACAGTAAGCACCATCACTAAAAATACCAAATGTGCTCCTAAAATCACAAAAATTTCTAGATCATAACTAGACATATGGAAATTAATGAACCTCAAATTTCATAGATAAATTCAAAACAAAACTATTAATTTGAACATTCTCTTTCAGGTGCTCCTGAAATGGACAAAAAAGGGGTAAGTTTCTTAAATGAAACTTAGTAAGGGCTTATCAATAAAATATTCAAACTCCAGCCATATACCTGAAATCCAAAGACACTAAAACAAAAAAAATACAGTACAAACACACAAGTATACACATCCGAATGCACAAACAAGCACAACAACATACATATGAAATGCTGGCAGCAATAACACATTAGGATTAGTCCATAATCATGCAATTAAACATTAAGAATTCACTATGGAAGCCCTCCTCAAGCTATTGCTTGGTCTTAAGAGGTCATTAGGTCTTAGTTAGTACTAACTTGGGCTCTAGAAACCCTGAATTTCACTACCATAACAGAGCACCAAAGCTGCAGGGTTGAAACCCTTGGTGCAATTTCCCCTGTAACCTAAACTTGGTTCATCAAGCTCTTGGCTCTCTTCCAAGCTTAGGGTCTTAGGTTCATGGATGTTTTGGCATCTGTATTGAACAATAAACAACCATGAAACCCAGATAAAACCCTTACCTTTTGCTGGAAATCCAATAAACCGATTGTAAACCCAAAAACTAGGGATTATAGCCTTCCGTGATGCTTCGGTTGTTTTCTCTTGCTTTCTGTTGATTATTTGCAGTAAGATGGCTATGGTGGATGGTGGAGGAGCTCAAAAAAATGAGGCTAGCAGGTGGAGGTCAAATTTTGTGAAGAAAATGGGTGAAAATGATTTTTCTAGCTTTATTTCTTTATTTATCTTTAGTAATGGCATGTTTGCAAATTTTGCAAACTTCAAGCCACACTTGGATAGATTATTTCCAGCCATTTTGGCTGGGAAAATGAAAAATTTTGACCTCTTTTAACATTGGTCAAAATTCATTTTCACCTTAGAAAAAATCTAGGGCACTTAAGCACCTTAGTTGTCATTATGCCATAAATGGCAAACTTTGCCTCTTTGAGCACTTTGGTCCCCAACAATATATTTAATTCCTTCCATGTTCTTTCTTCATAATTCCATCCATACCCTTTCTTCATAATTCCATCCATGTCCTCCATATCCATATTTAGAAATTTGTGCAATTGAGTACACAATCTTTGTAACCTTACAATTTAGTCCAGGTTACTTGAAAATCAGGCAATATACCAACACTTTCGTAAGGACCAAGCTATCATTTTTTTTGTCACTTAAGGGAGTGTATATTGAATACTTTACACTTCACAATTCATACACTATGGTGAAAATTAAAGCATATAAGTTTAAGTCCTTATGCTATAATTTTCCCATTTTGTGAAGGTGGTAACAAGTAGGCAAATACATCTTTGTTCATTAAAAGGAAAGATACAAGCTTTTGCTTGTCATCTTCAGCCAAATGTTTCCCTAAATGAGTACTTCAGCCCAGGACAAGCACTACATTGTCAGTTTTAATTTTTTCTGAGTCACTTTTCTCTCCCTCTATAGACTCTTCATTCGATGTGCCCTTCTCTCCCGAGGTCTGTGTGTGTGCTTTCATTAGGCTCTGCCTCACATTCACAAAGACCTTCCTGACTTTGGTCTGATCAATAAATATCTCTACGTCCCCTCCCTTTGCTGCGAAGGTGACCGTCAGGAATTTCACATCTGAGCGGATGTGAAGATTCTCCTGAGTTTGCCTTCCGAGGATGGCATTGCATGAAGAGGGGACGTCAATGACTATGAACCTATTCAAGGTGGAGGCAAAGAGCTCTTCGTTGCTCTGAACAAAAGTTCCCCTTAACATCAGAAGTATCTATCCACCCAAGGACAGGGAGTTCAAATGTACCTACCCCGAATGTAGGGGAGGTGATAGGTTTGAGGTCACTTCTTCTGATGCCCAAGTTCGGTCGTAGATGGGAGAATAGGACATCGGCATTGGAACCGTCATCAAGGAGGAACCTTTTGATGTCCCAACTCCCTATTCTTGCCATGACGAGGAGTGGGTCATCGTGAGGGAATACCACGGTCGACCCATCTTTTCAAACAAGCTTGTTCGATGGGTTACCGAATTCCATCATCGAGATCTCCCTAGCTTTCCTCTTCCTCTCTGCTGATGGTAGTCTCGTGGTGATCGTCTGGATTACTCCAACTGGAGGGGGAGGATTCTTCTTGGGACTCTAGTTCCGATGTCGGTCGGAATCATAGTCCTCATCCTCCTTTCTTTCCTCCTCCCTCCTTCCCCTGCGAGAGGGCATCCGTAGGTAACGGCGAAGTTGGCCTTGCTTGATCAGGGACACGATGTACTTCCTGAGTTGGAAGCAATCCTCAATGTCATGACTGTGATCCCAATGAAATTGGCTGAATTTCTTCAAATTCTTCATGTTTTCTAAAGTCATGACCTTCGAACGTTGAATTTGACTCCCTTGCCTCTCCATAACCATTAGGATTTTCATTCTTGTGGTGTTCAAGGGAGTGAAGGTCACTGGCTTCTTCCCTCTCTACTTCCAAGGTTGATCCCCGGCCTCTATTGGGTAGAGAGGTTGTTGGCTTGGCCCTTCGGGGCGAGTGTGGTCGGCCTTTAGACCTCCCATCCTTAGCTCTTCAGTAGTCATATGCTGTTTGGCCCTTCTGCAAAACTCGCCGAGGGTGTCCGGGGGGTCCTTTGAGAACTTGCAAAAGAGTTGCGAGTCTCGCTGAAGTCCCCGTATCATGGAAAGGATGTGTATTTTGGGACAGAAGTCCAGCACACTCAGGGCCTCTCGGTTAAACCTTTCAACATAGTCAAGGATGGTCTCTCCATTCCTTTGCGCTATATCAAACATCTAAACCCATGATGGTTCTGGGGCCAACGAGTTATACCAGGGGCCAACGGGTGATACCATGCAGTCGCTGGTCCAGAGCGGGTGACCTCAAAACATTTGCAAAACGTGGCATCATCGGCACCATGTAGCACCATGCTACGCCTATACTTGGTCAGGTGGGCTTGGGGGTCACTATGCCCATCATACGTCTCTAGGCGAGGTACCCAGAAGTTGCTGCACAAAGGTGCCTCAACTACTACTCAGATGAATGGGGACTCTCCTCCGTTGAAGGTCTCCAATAGCCCTGACCAAATAGGCTTCCAGGACACTGGCCTTTCAAGGATTTCTCCATGAGGGCGGTAGTGCTGGCCTCTTCACGTTACCTGGGAGTTTTCGGCAACAGGGAGCAACATCTCCTCTTCAGGGAATAACTTCACCGGCGAAAGGATGGTGTCCTTCTATATGGCGATGGGTTATCTGGTGAGAGGTTCTAGGCCCCTTTGATGTCATTTCTTCAACACGATGCTCCCTGGGGGGAACGTCCTCAGTTGAGGACTCATCATGGAAATCCCTGCTGCTGAACTCTGGTGCGCAGGCTTGGGGCTCCTCTCTCAGCGATCAACTGGTGAGGAGGCCATTCGGGCCGAAGGTGGTTAAGACCACCTTTGGTCGAGTTACTGTGTCATTTTAGCCATGTTGGAATGCTGGAAATCGTTTAGGAAGCCCATTGTGACCATCAGAGGATGTTCATCCTCTGGTAAAGAACTCCCGGCTGTTGCTTGCTCGGTCGCCGGTTGACTCTCCGGCGCGGATGGGGACTTTGAGAGTCCCTTATCCTTAGAATGCCAAGTCTCAACGATGGCTACCTGAGGGTAGTTTAACACAGACGGCGCTAAATAATGCCCGTCGGCATCTTCGTTGTGTGAAATGGTGCAGCTAAAAGCGGGACTTCCGGGATGAAGTTGTTTGGGAAAGAGACCTCTGGTGTGAAGATGCCTTGGAGAGGGGCTTCTAGCAGGAAGGTGGCTACAAGACTTAGTAAAACAGAGGTTAGAGACTCCCCGGAGTGTGATTCCGAGGGAGGAGCCTCCACGCTCAAGTCAGTATTTTGGAGAATGGATATAAGAAATAAGGAAAGAAGAGCAGAGGATAGCTAGGGTTTTCTATCTCTTGTTGTGTCCTTACCAAGGTTCTCCACAGGTATTTATAGGAGGTCATTAGGAGAAGGCCTCTTGCTACAGCTCGTCTCAGATTATGACACGTGGTCGGCCGGATTTGATCCGTACCTTCAGGAACAGGCGCCCCCAGCTGGCTGTAGCCGTTCTGACCGGAGGTCAGGGGTGTGTGGGAGGGCTGTGTGTAAGAGGCTCCTAACCATATTTGTCTCATCTGGGTGAGAAATCCATCAGTGATGGGCCCGCTTTGGGGAGTAAGACCCCTTCGGCAGATAGGTCTCCTTCAGTCCGATTTTTGCTCACGAGGGCCATAGGGGGAAGCTCCTCGGCAGGGTGGAGGACCTTTGGGGAATCCTTTATTTTGCCAAGGATGGAGAGATGGCCTCCTGAGGTTGCTAGATCACTTGATCGAGGATGGAGCAGTATGTCCCACCGAAGGTGGTACTTGTTAGTCATTCTCAGAGGCTATCCAAGTGTAAGCCATTTGGCTATCACATAGGTCTGCTAATGTTAAAAGGTGTGCCCTTGTTTCTCGTACTGGGTGACACATGTCACTAGGTGACTGATGAATGGTCATGTCCGTTACATCGGTTATGTCCCTTCGCTTGCGAAGGGTCATTACGGTGACGTTTCACCTGCCTCCTTCGGTCTATATAAACCCTTCCTCCTTCAGAATTTTCCATACTTCTCAATTTCCATTCCTTTTGATCTTTGATTTGCTCTCATCTTTCATCTTTCATTAGTAGTGGTGCTAGCGGCGGAGTGATTTTCGGTGAGTTGTGGTGATTTCTGAAGTCCTTCTCTTCATTCCGAACTAGGTGGGTTACCTTCCAAAGTTCTTTTTTTTTGTTTCACTTCATTTCCCTTCACCGTTCTGAGGTCAGATTCCTCTGTTCTCAAACATGTCTTTTTATGATATAAAAGCTTGTCCCATTCCTGTGAGTTGGCTCCCACTTAACTTTCATCTGAGCTGTGCGACTTTAGAGAAAGTGAAGAAGTGGTCGCTAAATTTTTTCTCCCTTCCTATGCCGTCACCAAGCTACCTAGTCCTGATATGCCTAGCTGTGGTCCTCATTCAGATGAGGTTACCATCTTTAGGGCTCAGCTGAAGGTGGGACTTTGGCATCCCCCTCCAAAGATAGTCTGTGACTTTTGCCAATTTCATGGCGTAGCCGTCAACCAACTTCCCCTGAACTCCTACACCTACTTTAACGCTTTTCTTTGTATGTGTGGGGTCTTCAACATAAAGCCCCACTTTATCTTTTTCATGCAATACTACAAACTCCACCCCTTTCAAAAAGGCCAGTTCTACTTCTTGCTCCCTCGAAGATCTAGGAGCAAGAAATATATGTTCACCTTCGGAACAAAAGATGGTTAGCGAGGGTGGCAGAAAAAGTTCTTTTTTCTGAATGTGGATGAGCAGTGGAAGGACATGACGACCAAATGGGCTTCTGGGACTCTTGATATCAATGTAGTAGACCCGAGGAAGCTCTTAACCTTAGAGCTAGAGTCCCAATTTGAAGAGTTTGACAGCTGTATTCGGTCTGTCACAGATTGGGATCCCGAGGTCCTTCCATGTTCTCTATACCCCTTCTGCATCAGATGAAGTTTCATGACTGAAGAGGTCCTTCGGGAGCTTCGGGTAGCTAAGGAACACATTACTGATGAAGGACTGCCGAAGCCCTTGGTTGATGGGAAGAATGCGTGGTTGGTGAAGCTCCTTCGCGGAGAACTTACGTATTCGACACTGAAAGATAGTAAGCTCCTTTGTAATTTTGTTACTTATGCCTTTCCATACTTCCACTGATGTTCTCCTTTTTGCAGAGATGGGTGATAAATCTGCTGCTTGCTACAATAGTCTCTTCCTTGGCTAGGTCGAGAAGGGGGAGCAGCAAAAGAAAAAGGAACCAAAGAGGAAGAAGGCGCTAGCTAGACCATCTTCGGCGTCGAAGTCGAAGAAGGCCAAGGAGGACTCCCTTCCAACTCCGCCCAAAAGGGAAGTGGAGATCCTTGGCCAAACTCCCATTCATGTCGACCCATCTTCGGAACTGGCCATCTGTTGAACCCCTCTCAGTCTCAATGCAACTGTTGAGACGTTGAGGACTTTGGTCAGGGAGCTTTCGGTTGAAGAACTGGAGGAACGCTGGAAGAAAAGGGGCAAAGGTGTTCCCCCCGAGGTCCTAGATGTTAGTGACTCTAAGGTAGATGAAGCAAAACTCCCCCGAGCTTTGTCCCTTAGCCATTCATCTATGAGTTTGGGAATTTCTGGTATTTTAGACCTTGTACACAAATGGCTAAGGAATAACATTTTAATGGAACTTCGACATGACTTTGCAGGTGAATGAGCGCAGGCTCCATGGATGGAGGACCATGCTCAAAAGAGGGCAGTTCAGGACTCAAAAATCCAAAGGGACAAAGTTCCAAGGGAGCCCTTCTGGACTTTTGCCGAGGACATGGACTTGTTCGTCAAGGATAGCCAGAAGATGGCCCCTCAAATGGTGAGGGGCATTATGAATAATGCCACCTTTCCATCCCTAATAGAGCAGTGCCCTAATGAGGAATTCCTCGCCGTGAGGATGAGTGAACACACAGCCTAGGTAAACCTTAACCCTTTAGGACTTAGAAGAATTCTGAGCTTTTGTTGCTTTTTGACCCTTATTCGGAATCCTCCCCTTTTGCAGCTGTTGGCATATAGTGGATATCTTCGGGCTTGGGCAGCTAAGCAATCTTCGGTCCAAAGTCGGTCAGAGGAGAGCTTGGCCAAAGCCAAGGAACCTTTTGCTAGCTCAATTGCCAAGTACGGCAAGCTTAATAAAAATTATAAAGGAAGACCTGGACAGCCTTCGGGAAGAGGTGCTGAAGAGCCAAAACAAGCTTTTGGAAGACTTTTCTTCCAAAGTGTCAGACCTCGGCATGAGGGTAGCGACTCTGAATTCAGCCAGTGAAGCCTTTCAGAAGGAGAAGGACAAAGCCGTTGCTGATCTCACGAAGGCGTTGGGGCTCAATGCTGAATTCATAGTCCAGATCGATCGGCTGAATAAGGAGAAGAAAAAGAAGAAAAAGAAGCTTGAGAAGGAGGTGGAAGTGTTGAAAAATGAGCTAGAGGACCTAAAAGCTGAGAAGGCGAAGTCAGATGAGGCGACTAAGTTTTCCTACCAAGATGGGTTCTACCTTGCCCGTCACCAGGTCCTTTCCAAGCATCCTGACTTGGACCTCTCCTTCCTTCTGGTGCTCGACATTCCCAAAGGACGAACTTCGGAATGTCGAGAGTAGAATATCTCAATCTTCCCATTCTTCCTCCTTCGACTACTAAAGCTCGCGCCAATGAAGATGATGCTGAAGGTGACACCGCCGAAGATGCTGAGGAGCCCAAAGATGGTCAGGACAACTAATAGACTTCTTTTTTTTATGTACTTTGTACTTTGTACTTTTGCAATGAAATGAAATTCTATCTTTCTTTGAAATTTTGGCTAAGTCCCTGATTGGTATGACTTCAAACATTATCTTTGTCCTTCGGTGCTTAACTATCTTTGACGATGAGGGGTTTCACAACCATCTTCAGTCAAATTCCTTCAAAAAATTTGCCTTTCAAAAATAGTTAGGCATCTTTAGGATCAATCATATTTGGTCGGCTATCTTCGGAGAAACTTACCTTGTGTGAAAACTAGTTAAGTGCCTTTGGCACCAACCATGTTCGGTCGATCACCCTCGGCAAACTGTGTACAATTTCACACATGCACCTTCAGCAACAACCACATTCGGTTTGACTCCCTCAGAAGCAACCATGTTCGATTGATCACACTTAGCAAAAATTTTTGTAATTTCACACACGCACCTTCAGCAATAATCACATTCAGTTTGCCTCCCTTGCAGTCTTTTTCACAATTTTTCCAGCCAGAAAATTTTTCTATGTATAAAATTTTTTCAAAAAGTCTGAATGCCATGTACTTTTCAATTCTCCACCTTTGGTATTATCGAGCATGTAAACTCCTGGCTAAACTTCCTTGAGGACCAAATAAGGTTCGTCCTAATTTGCCTGAAGTACTCCATGAGATGGTCTTTCGGCTTCAAATTCAGCCTTTCGGAGAACGAGGTCCCTTTTCTTGATTCCCTTGCGCTTGACATGCAGGTTTGAAGCAATGGCTACTCTCTGCTAAATAGCTTTTCTTCTGAGCTCGGTCATCTCTCTATGCTCGTCAATCAGATCCAACTTGGTTCTTAAATCGAGGTCGTTCCCTTCTTTGTCGAACACCTGTATCCTCACTGATAGCTGTACGACCTCGACAGGGATAATGGCCTCTGTGCCGAAGATGAGTGAGAAGGGTGTCTCACCCGTGGCCCTTCTAGGAGTTGTTTGATAGCTCCACAACACATTCAGAAGTTCTCCTGGCCATTTTCCCTTTGCTTCCTTCAACCTTTTTTTAAGACCAACTTTTATCATTCTGTTGGACACATCAACTTGTCCATTGCTCTGAGGATGGGCAACCGGGGTGAAGTGAAATTTTATCCCGAGGTTGGCTACGAATTCCTGGAAACCTTTATCGGTGAACTGGGAACCATTGTCAGCTACTATCACCCTTGGTATACCGAATCTACATATGAGGTTCTTCCAGACATATCTTTGTATGTCTTTCACCGACATTGCTGCTAAAGGCTCTACCTCGATCCATTTGGTAAAATAGTCTACTACGACTACGTAGAACTTCACTCCTCCTGGAGCTGTTAGGAGAAGCCCAATGAGGTCAATGCCCCAGACAGTGAAGGGGCAAGGATAGTTTGCCAAAGCTATCACTTCCGAGGGTAGTCTCAGGATGGGAGCGTATCTTTGGCATTTTTCACATTTTTGGACAAACTGCCTCGCATCCTTCCTCAAAGTAGGCCAAAAATATCAATGGTGGAGTAGTACCCCGGCAAGGGCATCATTTACTAAGTGAGAGCCAAAGGCCCCCTCATGGACTTCTTTGAGAACGTTCTCCATGTCCTTTTCGCTGACACACCTCTATAACAGACTTGCGTACCTGATGCCCGACAGTATCCTCATCGTATGACATGCTGGCCTGAAGGAGAGACTTCCGATATGAGGGTGCCTGAAACACTCAAAAAAACAAGGGTCAGGAGCTCCCCGGAATGCGTTTTTGGGGGAGGAGCCTCTGACGCCCAAGTCAGTATTTGGGGAGTAAGAAGTAGAGTGTGGAAAGCAAAGAGTAGAAAGAGTTTTGTCTCTCCTTACCAAGGTTATTCCCAAGTTTTTATAGGAGGGTGTAGGGAGGAGGCCATTTCACACAGCCCGCTTAGATCATGACATGTGTACGGTCGGATGTGGTCTGTACCTTCGGAGATAGGTATCTTTAGCTAACCGTAGGCCATTCTAGCTAGAGGTCAGGGGCTTGTGCGAGGTCTCTGTGTCAGAGGCTCCTTAACCATTTTTGTCGTGTCTCCACAAAACCTCTTCGGGAAGGTAGACCCTTTCAGAGTATGAGACTCCTTCAGGGTAGAAGGTCTCCTTCAGCCTGACATTGCCACCGAGTGTTGTTAGGAGAGGTCCTTCGGCAGAATGGGGCACCCTTGGGAGATGTTCTCCGTTGCCAAGGATGGGGATAAGCACTCCCGAAGTTGGTGGGCTCGCCATCCAAGGGTGATTGTACTGCCCTTTCCGAGGTCGGTCTAATCACTTTACTGAACATAGTCGAGGTCGCGGCTAGGTCTTGACCGAAGGTTGTCTTTGCCTAGGTGATCAGATCTCAGAGACATTGGCCCATCAGGTGTAGGGTGGTGTTCACACCAAGGATGGGGGGGCTCCATTTTCTCCTGAGGTTGGTCACGTGTGTTCCCCGAGGATGGTACTCACCAAGCCAATTTGGGAAGTCTCCAAGGGTAATAGCCCTTTGGCTATCACATGCCCCCCTTGGGAAGCCAAACTTGTATCTTCGGCGCTTTGAGCTTTTGCAAGCGTATCATGGAAATTTTGGGAGGTGACAGCCATCATAACCAATATGACTGGACTTTTGTCCGAGGTTACCTATTTCAGAAGAGGGCACTTCTTTGATTAAAGATGTCTCTTCAGCCCGAGGTAGTCCCGTCATCATTTAAGCGATACTCCCGCATTTTTGACCGAGCTTTTGATTTTACCGAAGTTGTTACTTCAGACCGAAGTGCATATTCCCCTTTTGATTTTTTGTTGCTCATGAATCGTCACATCTTCTTGATCGGATAGACGCGTAGGTCTGCTGGCTATCAGGAGGCGTGCCCTCATTTCCCGCATTGGGTGACACATGTCACCTAGTGACTAGTGAATAGTCACATCCATTACGTTAGTCGCATCTCTTTGCCTTTGAGGGATCATTATGGCGACGCTTCGCCTGCCTCCTTTGGCCTATATAAACCCTTCTTCCTCAGTTTTTTCACACTTTTGTTCTTTTCTATCTTTTGCTCTTGAGTTTTCTTTTGTCTTTTTCTTTCTTTCTACAGCGGTGCTAGCAGCGGAGTGATTTCCGGCAACACTTGCGGTGGTCTTCCGACGTACATTCCTTATTCCAAGCTAGGTGGGTCTCCTTTCCGAAGTCGTTCTTCTGTATTTTTTGTGTGCCTTCCCCATTCTTTTTGAACATGTCTGCTCCCCAAGCTAAGGCCTATCCCATTCTTGACAGCTGGTTTCCCCTTACCTCTCATCCAAGCTGCGCCACTTTGGAGAAAGTTCAAAAGTGGTCGGTCAAATTCTTCCTTCCTTCTTATGCTATCACTAGGCTACCCAGTCTAGGTATGCCTAGTTATATAAATAATTTGGATAAGGTTACCATCATTCGGGCCCAGTTGAAGGCCAGACTTCAATATCCTCCGTCGAAGATGGTTTGCGACTTTTGCCAGTTCCATGGCATAGCGTGAACCAACTTCCTCTGAACTCCTATTTTTATTTTAATGCCTTCCTTTGCATGGTGGGGTCTTCAGGAAAAAGCCCCACATTATCTTCTTCATGCAATATTACAAACTCCACCCCGTCCCGAAGGGTGGGTTCTACTTTTTGCTTCCTCAGGGAGCTGGGAACAAGAAGTACAGGTTCACCTTCGGGACGAAGGATAGCTGGCAAGGGTGGCTGACACGGCCGCCTGTGCCCTTACCCAGGAAACCTTGTGAGAGCTCGTCTCATGGTGGATTACAATTGGCTAGTTGTGTATGTGTGCGGATTAAATCCCATGATACTAGTTGATTATCCTAGAAAATGCAATATGCATGCTCTTCATGCTTTGACTTGGTTTATTAAAACTATATAACATTAACTCGGCCAAGTA
Source organism: Aquilaria agallochum (assembly GCA_000696445.1). Taxonomy (NCBI): domain Eukaryota; kingdom Viridiplantae; phylum Streptophyta; class Magnoliopsida; order Malvales; family Thymelaeaceae; genus Aquilaria; species Aquilaria agallochum. The sequence continues at coordinate 47,740 of KK901155.1, read as the reverse complement.
ATTTCTACACAAAATAAATACAAACAGCCAAAGCATATAAAATCAACATTTGTGTGAGTTTACTACACATAACAACTCGTGAGAACATTCATACATAAAGTAGACTAATGCCCTTACCCAAGAGCAATCCTAGAGTCGAGGACTCCTCATAACATAGACTATGGAGGCAACCAAAAGTAGTATATAAATACAAGCCTCTACTGAGATCCTCTTGACTTAACTCCCACCTTGGATGGTAATTCTAGTGGCGAGTCTCAAAATTCCTTGCCAAGTGCTACTAGGCTCTGCAGCCAAAGGAAGATACTAGTTAGTGCTGTTACTTGACCAACAAGCCAACTAAGTACTTATGTAGACTAGAATTACAAGGATTCTTAAATTCCGTACCTGTACACACAAGAGCACACTACCGCAATAATCCGTAACGATTACCCGGTCCAGCAACTTCAGTCTTTGTATAACATAACTAGGGAGTGAGAATTCAACAATTCTCAGTAAGGGGTCTTCAGTGTACCTGCAAGAAAATTACTAGGACTAGACATATGATAAACAAATGTAAACTTGTTGTGAGCTCACACAGCATGAGGGTATGATATATGCACATATAACTAGGCCATAAAGACCTCTCCTCAACTAGTCCTCCTCACGGTGCATCACTCCGTGCCTAGAGAGTTTTGATCACTAACCCGCTCCTAGCAAGCCGAAGCTTACTAGATGCAATCATGTAGCCTTCCCATAGTCGTCATGTAGGGGAATTATGGTGGAACTTTGTAGACTAGGTCATAGGACCTCTTTGTTGTAGACTAGATGAACAAGTTTCGCCTTGCGACCTCGTTGCTACGACACGGCAAGGTTGACAAGGGTTTTAAACCTCTCACCTGAGCAAGTGGTAGCTAGTTATGTTTGTTTGCAACATAGTTTCCTTGCTTGTTGCACAAGCAACCTCAAAACTCTACAAAAATCAAGGAAACTCTTATATTTTGTGGGACTTTCAGAAGTCTCGGGGTACCCCTGGAATCCTTGGACCCCTAGGTACGCTAAGAACCCCCTTATGTCTTACTTGGATCAAGCTAGCAAAATATGAAAATTCTGGTATTTTTGTCTGTGGCATCACGTCACCACAATTGGTAATGTTTGGTGACAATTTTCTAGATTGGCGACGCGTCACTGGCTTCGACTTGTAATTGGCGATGTGTCGCCAATCTGCAGAAATGCAGAATTTGGCGCATTTCGCTGCTATGAACTTTGGAGAATTCCTACACATACCAAACATGCATGGAATGCCTCCAAATTTCATACACACATAAAACATGTTGCATAGAACATAACCAACTATCACAAGCTAAGCTATGATGTCTTGTAACATCAATCCAATCCCCCCAAATGCTCTAGTCCACCACAATTCAACCAAAACGTTTAACTAATGCCATAGCTAAAACCACTCAAATTCTTCAAGCAAACTCAAGCTAATGACATCAAGTGAACTTGAAAACATATCTCCCTTACCTCAACTCAAAGTAACATGCAAGAATCAATCCCCTTTTCATTCAACCAAGCTCACCAAAGTTCTACACAAGTTCCAAATAAAAAACAAAGCACTAATCATCAAAACTTCACTCTCTAACCAAACCCTAAGCTTCAAACTAACTAACAAACATGAATTCAATCAAGAACACATCTTTTACCTTGTTCAAAAATAGGGGATGTGGAAAAACACCCTTCCAAGCTTCAAAATCATGGTTTTAAGCTTGAAATTGGCTCCTCCAACCTTGTATGCTTTGAATTGCACCTCTTGACGCCAAGATCACTTGATTCCAAGCTTAATTTGAGAGAGAAATGAGTGAGGGAAGGATGAAAACGTGAATATGGCAGCCTCCCCATTCTCTTTCCCTTCTTAAACCCTTACTTAGCGTCAAAGTCATCAAGGTTTCGAGTTTAATGCAATTAAGCCCCCCATCTTTGTAACTTAGTGATTCTCGATTAGATTCTTGTCTATTCTTTAAGTTTGAGTTAAGGTTGAAAGTTAAGTTATAAAAATTCATTTTAAAACACTCGGGACTCGTCCTAGCTATTTAGGATGCAAAATTACCATTTTTGCCCCTGAACATCGTTCAGTGCTTTATTCTTCTCAGAACTTAGTGAACTTTGCTAAACTTCTCTATTCTTGCTATATGAACTTAAATTAAAGTTCTAAACTTAATTTAAAACACTTTACCTTCCTCAATTTCACTTCCCACTAGAAGGGTCATGACATTCTCCCCTCCTTCTTAAATTTGGTCCCCCAAATTCCGCTGTAACTTCGGAAAAATACTAGGATACCTTTTCAGCATATCCTGCTCCATTTCCCAGGTGGCTTCCTCTTCACTATGGTTAGACTAAAGGATCTTAACCATCAGAATCCACTTAGTCCGCAATTTCTTGACTTGCCTATCAAGTATCTGAACAGGTTTCTCCTCGTAGGTCAAGTCCTCTTGAATAGGTATCATTGAAGGATTAACTACCTATCCTGGTTCCACTGTGCATTTTCTGAGTAGACTAACGTGAAACACGTTATGCACTTGGGATAGGTTAGGCGATAATGCTAACCGATAAGCAACTTTCCCTATCTTCTCCAACACTTCATAAGGTCCAATATATCTAGGAGCTAACTTACCCCTTTGCCCAAAACAGCTAACTCCTTTCACGGGCGACACTTTCAGAAGTACTTTATCCCCAAATTCAAAACTCAAGTCCCTTTTCCTCAAATTCGCATACTTGGTCTGCCTATCATTGGCTTTCTTACTTCGCTGCTGGATTAATTTAATCTTAGCTGTAGTGTCAGCTATGATTCTGGTCCAATAATTACCTTGTCTGCAGGATCTGCCCAACAACGAGGTGTCATACATCACCTCCCATACAAAGCCTCATATGGTGCCATTCCAATAACAATTTGATGACTGTTATTATAAGCAAATTCGATCAGTGGTAAATGCCGATCCCAGTCACCTTTGAAATCTATGACACACATGCGTAGCATATCGTCCAAAGTCTGAATCACTCACTTAGATTGCCCATCAGTCTAAGGATGAAAAGCAGTACTAAGACTAACTTTACTTCCCAATGCTTCTTGAAAAGCATTCCAAAATCGTGATCTAAATTATGGATCTCTATCAGATATAATCTGATATGGTATCACATGGAGTCTCACAATCTCCTTGAGATACAACTGAGCCAACTTCTCCAATGTATAAGTGATGCTGATAGGTATGAAGTGCGCCAACTTCGTCAATCTATCAACCACTACCCATATAGCATCATGCTGACTCTAGGTATTCGGTAATCCCACTAGGAAATCCATAGTAACGGATCCCCACTTCCTTAATAGTAGAGGTAAACTCTGAAGTGTGCCTGCTGGCTTCTGATGTTCAGCTTTCACCATCTAACATATAAAACACTTTTCTACATGTCTTCTTACATCCCTTTTCAATCCTGGCCACCAAAAATGTGTCTTCAGATCTTGATACATCTACTAACACCAGGGTGGATATTCAAAGTACTACTGTGTGCCTCCTGTAGGACTTGCTGCCTAAGTTCATTCACATTTGCTACATAGAGATGATCTCCATAATGTAATATTCCATATTTGTATCTGAATTCCTTCCTCATAGTGCCAAGCTTCGCTTCTCCTGAAATTATCATCAGCAATGGATCTTTCATCTGAGCTTCTTTAACTCTGACTAACCAAGCTGACTGCACTCCCAAAATGTAGACTAGGGATTTTTCTCGACTTTGCCATAATTCATGCAAAGTTAAGAAACAGTCCCTCAATACTCATTGAGAGGAGTCCGTAGCCTGATCCTTAGATAAGAATACTCCTGTGTACTTCCGGCTCAACGCATTTGCTACCACATTTCCCTTACCAGAACAGTACTCAATCGAGCAATCATAGTCTTTGATGTATTCAATCCATCGAAGCTGTCTCATATTCAGATCCTTCTGGGTAAACAAATACTTCAAAGTCTTGTGATCGGTGAAGATTCTAAATGACCTCCCCATCAAATAATGCCTCCATAACTTCAGTGCAAAAATTACTGCTGCAAGTTCAAGATCATGAATAGGATAGTTCAATTCATTTGGCCCCAGCTGTCTCGAACCATATGCAATCACCTTACTGTCTTGCATCAATACACATGCCAAACCAGAACCCGATGCATCAGTATAAACTTTAAAAGCTCTATTCGGATCTGGAAAAACAAGTATAGGTTCACTAGTCAATCTCTCCTTCAACTCCATATAAGCTTCTTCACACTTCGGTGTCCACTCAAATTTCTAAGTCTTCTTAGTCAAAGCTATCAACAGTGTAGCTATCACAAAAAATTTCTCTATGAAGCGCCTGTAGTAACCTGCCCAACCCAAGAAACTCCTGACCTCTATAACTGTAGTCAGTCTCTTCCACTCAACTACTGCTTGAACCTTTTCAGGATCAACTGACAAACCCTGAGCACTAATGATATGCCCCAAAAACTGAATCTTCTCGGACCAAAACTCACACTTAGACAACTTTACATAGTACTGATTATCCTTCAGCACTTGCAAAACCGTTCTAAGGTGCTTCTCAAGCTCTGATGTAGACTGTGAATATACCAAAATGTCATCAATAAAAACCTCAACAAACTGATCCAGAAATTGCTTCAAGATCGGATTCATAGCTTCAATAAACACTGCTGGAGCATTCATCACACCAAAAGGCATAATTATGTATTCATAGTGTCCATATCTCGTCCTGAACGCAGTTTTTGGAATATCTTCCTCCTTAACTCTAATCTGAAAATACCCAGACCCAAGATCAATTCCGGAAAACACCTTCGCTCCCCTGAGTCTGTCAAATAGATCATCAATTATAGGAAGCGGATATTTATTCTTGATTGTCACTGCATTCAACTTCCTATAATTAATGCAAAATCTAAAAGTCCCATCTTTGTTCTTCACAAATAACACCGGACCTCCCCACAATGATACACTAGGTCTTATATGGCCTTTCTTCAGCAGTTCCTCCAACTGTTTATTTAATTCATCCATGTCAGGAGCTGACATCCTATAAGGTGGTATTGAAATTGGCTCAACCCCTGCTTGTAAATGGATTGCAAACTCAGTATCCCTCTTAGGTGGTAACCCAGGTAACTCTACCAGAAACACCTTAGGAAACTGATTGGTTACTGAAATCTTCTCAAGTTCCTCCTCTATAACCACTCCATTCAACGAATAACACTCTTCTTCACCAACTATGGGGATGGTATCCATAAGTCTAAGGTGTTAACTCTTAGCACTAGATGCCAACCCTCCTGTGCAAGTCACTCTTGCTCCTTGAGCATCAGTAATGTCGACTGAGTTATTCGTACAGTCAATTTGTGCCTTATGTTTACTTAACCAATCCATTCCTAACACTAGGTCATAAGGCCTCAATTCTATCACCCATAACTCACAATAGAAATCATGGTCCCCTAACTGCAAAGGATACCTAGTAACCACTTCATTGCTCACAATAAACCCCTCCCCGTAGTTCTAATGAGCCTCAACTCACCCAAGATTTCTTGCTGCAATTTTAACTTATCTACCAAGGCAGAAGATATCACTAAAAGAGTAGCTCCCGTATCAAAAAGCACTCTAACACTACCATTCTGAAAAGCAAAATTACCTCGAATGGCGGCTGGTTCTCTGGTCACCTGACTCATTAGGGCGAAAACCCTCGGGTCAACTGCTGTTGCGGCTACACCAGGCCGATTCCCTATGGCAAGGGGTACAGGGGTAAATTTTGGGGTGGGCCTGACATCGGTCGAGCCCTTGGGCATGGCCTCGCCCAATGTCCTCTCTGACCACAAATATTGCAAACATCTGTCCCTAGAGTACATGGTCTTCCAGCATGAAACCATCTGCACCTAGGACATAATCCTATCTTCTTTCTCTTGGACGGATCTTGGTTTTCCATCATCGGTCGCTTCCTGGCACACTTTCCTAAGTTGGCTGGTCCAAACTCCACCTTTTTGCTAGATGCTCTAGAATCCTCAAATTCCCTTTCTAAGGCCAATGCCTTCTGAACCACCTGGCGATAGCTCCTAATATCAACTATCGTCATATACCTCCTGAGTATAGGTTTCAAACCTTGAAAGAACTTCTTAGCTTTCAATTCATCATTGCCCATCATGTATGGAGCATACCAGATAAAAGAATCGTAGTGCTGCTCATACTCCCGCATAGACATCTCTCCTTGTCTCAGATTCTTAAACTAAATCCTCCTCTGATCCTGTGCAACTTCACTGATGTACTACTGTCTGAATTTCTTCTTGAAGTCTGACAACTTGAACACCTTTTTCTTAGCTCTGGGCGGGTACATTACTTTCCCTCAGCAATTCCATCACATCATCCCACCATAAACTAGCTCTTCCTCCTAGAAAGAAAGGCACTAGACTCATCTTCTATTCTGACTCATAACCACCATAAGTAAAAAGTCTATTCATCCTAGATAACCAGTCCTCTGCCCTGTCAGGATCACCTATCCCATCAAAGCTCAATGGATCAACAGTCTTGAATTTCTCCAACAATCTCATATGATGTGAAGTGTCTCCCCTCCATGGTGCCTCCATCACCTCCGGTTCCTCTTCCTCCTCATGAACATGATTTCTATGTTCATGAGCCCTAGGCACTTGCCGTTGCTCAGCATTCTTTTCCTGATCCTGATGCGGGTTATTCTCCGCTTGGACAACATCTCTGTCCTCATAATCTCTAAACATCTCAGTCACAAGGGTGTTCATACCCTGTGCAACTTGGGCCATAGTTTGTGTCAACCCCTGTAATACCACGGATATCTCATCCAGCCTTGCCACAACTAGGTCACTAGAACCCTCATTAGGTTCTCTAGTTGCCCTTGAAACTCCTGACCTAGTGTCAACCATAGCAACCTGCAACCACAGCCATACAACATTCCTCAGATGTTGGTCAGTACTAACTTCCTAGTACTTAGACTTTCCAATCTAGATCTCAGTCTTAGCCTCCAATATCTATGAAATGGGTCCTAAGCTCTGATACCAAAAACACTGACACGACCACTCGTGCCCCTGCCCAGGAAGCCCTGTGAGAGCTGGTCTCACGGTGGATTACAATTGGCTAGTTACGTATGTGTGCGAATTAAATCCCATGATACTAGTTGATTATCCTAGAATATGCAATATGCATTATCTTCATGCTTTGACTCAGTTTATTAAAACCATAAAACATTAACTTGGCCAAGTAATTTCTACACAAAATAAATACAAATAGCCAAAGCATACAAAATCAACATTTGTGTGAGTTTACTACATATAACAACTCGTGAGAACATTCATACATAAAGTGGACTAATTCCCTCACCCAAGAGCAATCCTAGAGTCAAGGACTCCTCATAACATAGACTATGGAGGTAACTAAAAGTACTATATAAATACAAGTCTCTACTGAGATCTCTTTGACTTAACTCCCACCTTGGATACACGTCCAGTGGCGAGTCTCAAAAGTCCTTTTGCCAAGTGCTGCTAGGCTCTGCAGCCAAAGGAAGATACTAGTTAGTATTATTACTTGACCAACAAGCCAACTAAGTACATTTGTAGACTAGAATCACAAGGATTCTCAAATGCCATACCTGTACACACAAAAGAACACTACCACGATAATCCTCAACGATTACCCGATCCAACAACTTTAGTCTCTGCATAACATAACTAGGGAGTGAGAATTTGACAATTCTCAGTAAGGGGTCTTCAGTGTACCTGCAAGAAAATTACTAGGACTGGACATTTGATAAACATATGTAAACTTGCTGTGAGCTCACATAGTATGAGTGTCTGATATATGCACATATAACTAGGCCATAAAGACCTCTCCTCAACTAGTCCTCCTCATGGTGCATCACTCCGTGCCTAGCGAGTTTTGATCACTAACCCGCTCTTAGCAAGCCGAAGCTTACTGGATGCAATCATGTAGCCTTCCCATAGTCATTATACAGGGGAATTATGCTGGAACTTTGTAGGCTAGGTTGCAGGACCTCTTTGTTGTAGACTAGATGAACAAGGATTCGCCTTGCGATCTCATGGCTACGGCACGACTAGGCTGGCAAGGGTTCTAAACCTCTTACCTGAGCTAGTGGTAGCTAGTTATGTTTGTTTACAACATAGTTTCCTTGCTTGTTGCACAAGCAACCTCAAAACTCTACAAAACTCAAGGAAACTCTTATATTTTGTGGGACTTTTAGAAGTCTTAGAGTACCCCCGGAATCCTTTGGACGATTCCTACACATACCAAACATGCATGGAATGCCTCCAAATTTCATACACACATAGAACATGTTGCATAGAGCATAACCAACTATCACAAGCTAAGCTATGATGTCTTGTAACATCAATCCAATCCTCCTAAATGCTCTAGTCCACCACAATTCAACCAAAACCTTTAACTAATGCCATAGCTAAAACCACTCGAATTCTTCAAGCAAACTCAAGCTAATGGTAGCAAATGAACTTGAAAACATATCTCTGTTACCTCAACTTGAAGTAACATGCAAGAATCAACCCCTTTTCATTGAACCAAGCTCACCAAAGTTCTACACAAGTTCCAATTCAAAAACAAAGCACTAATCATCAAAACTTCATAACCAAAACCCAAGCTTCAAACTAACTAACAAACATGAATTCAATCAAGAACACATCTCTTACCTCATTCAAAAATAGGTGATGTAGAAAAATGCCCTTCCAAGCTTCAAAATCATGGTTTCAAGCTTGAAATTGGCTCCTCCAAGCTTATATGCTTTGAATTGCACCTCTTGACACCAAGATCACTTAATTCCAAGCTTAATTTGAGAGAGAAATGAGTGAGGGAAGGATGAAAACGTGGTTATGGCAGCATCCCCCTTCTCTTTCCCTTCTTAAACCCTTACTTACCATCAAAGTCAATAAGGTTTTAAGTTTAATGCAATTAAGCCCCCCATCTTTGTAACTTAGTGATTCTTGATTAGATTCTTGTCTATTCTTTAAGTTTGAGTTAAGGTTGAAAGTTAAGTTATAAAAATTCATTTTAAAACACTCGGGACTCGTCCCGACTATTTAGGATGCAAAATTACCATTTTACCCCTGAACTTCATTCAGTGCTTTATTCTTCTCGAAACTTAGTGAACTTTGCTAAAATTCTCTATTCTTGCTATATGAACTTAAATTAAAGTTCTAAAATTAATTTAAAACACTTTACCTTCCTCAATTTTGCTTCCCACAAGAAGAGTCATAACATTTTCCCCTTACTTTTTTCAACCTCTTTTTTCAGACCATCTTTTATAGTTCTATTGGGCACTTCAACTTGTCCATTGCTCTAAGGATGGTCCACTGGGGTGAAGTGCATTTTAATTCCGAGGTCAGTTATGAATTCCTGGAAGCCTTTATTAGTAAATTGGGAACCATTATCGGCTACTATCACCCTCAGAATGCTGAATCTGCATATGAAGTTTTTCCAGACAAATCTTTGTATGTCCTTGGCCGATATCACTACTAAAGGCTTTACCTCAATCCATTTCGTGAAGTAGTCTACCGTGACTACACAAAATTTCACTCCTCCAGTAGCAGTCGAGAGAGGCCCGATGAGGTCAATACCCTATACGGTGAAGTAGTAGGGATAGTTGGATGAAGTTATCATTTTTTAGGGTAGTCTCTGGACAGGAGCGTGTCTTTGGCAATTGTTGCACTTTTGGATGAACTGCCTCGCGTCCTTCCTCAGAGTAGGCCAGAAATATCTTTGCCGGATGAGGACCCCAGCAAGGGCATCGGTTCCTATGTGCGAACCACAGGCTCCCTCATGGACTTCCTTGAGGATTATTTCAACATCCTTTTCCCTGATACACCTCTATAATAGAGTTGCATACCCTTTCCGGTACAACTCCTCCCCAATCACGAAGTATCTTCTTGAACGCTATCACACTTCAGCTACTTCGAAAGGGTCCTCAAAAAGTTCCGATGTTGAGAGGTATTTTTTGATAGGGTCCTTCCACCCTTGTCCCGAGATTTGTTATGCACATTACCGCTATACTCAGCTGATACAGTACCTCAGTAGACTCTTTCAATTTGGCCAGAGTGTCGGCCTCCATATTATCTCGTCGAGGTACATTTTCCATATGCACCGCGTCAAACTCCTAGTGAGCTTCTTGACGAGGTCATGGTATTTTTCCAAGTTTGGGTCCCTTGTGTTGTACTCCCTCGCCATCTGCCAGATGACTAGCTGAGAATCGCTGTAAGCCTTCAGGTATCTCACACCAACTCTCTTTGCTAATCGTAAGCCTACTATGAGGCCTTCATATTCAGCGGTGTTGTTGGTGACATTGAATCCAAATTTGATGGCCTTCCTCACTTCCATGCCTTCAAGACCACGGAGGATTACTCTAGCTCCTTGGTGTTCGAAGCTGAAGGCTCCATTAACAAAAAGTGTCTACTCAGGTTCATCTTTTCTGAGGTCTTCTAGTGTATCCTCAATTTTTGGGACTTCGACAATGAAGTTTGCCAATGCTTGGGCCTTTATTGCCCTTCTCGGCACATAGGTAATGTCATATTCACTGAGCTCAATGCACCATTTTGACAATCTCCCCGAGTGGTCTACCTTCCTCATGACATCCTGTAGAGGTAGGTTACTTTGGACAGTAATAGGGTGTCCTTGGAAGTAAGGTCACAACCTTCTACTTGCCAATACTAAGGCATAGATGGCCTTTTGTAGAAAAGGGTACTTAACTTCGACACCATGTAGGGACTTACTCACATAGTATACCGGCCACTGCCTTTCTACCTCTTCCTTTATAAGCACCGAACTCACTGTTTTTTTGCTGACGACGAGGTAAAGGATGAGAGGTTCTCTTTCCCTCGGCTGCCAAAGTGTCGGTAAACGGGTTTGGTAGCTTTTGAGCTCATCCCAGGCCTATTGGTAGTCTTCGTTCCAAAGGTGTTCCTCAGACCCGAAGGTACCTTCATTTTTCACTACTTTGGTGAGGACTTTGAATAACGGTTGGCATCGATCCCCATATCTGGAGATGAATCTACTGAGAGAAGTGATTCTCCAAGTTAGCCTTTACACATCCTTAATTGTTGTGGGAGTTCAAAATACTATCAGGGCCTTAACTTTTTCTGGGTTGGTGTCGATTCTTTTCTCCAATACCATGAATCCAAGGAACTTGCCCGCATTCACCCCGAACACGCACTTCTCTGGGTTGAGATGGATTCCAAATTCCTGAAGTCAGTGGAATGTTTCCCTTAAGTCTAAGATATGACTACTAGGCACTTTGCTCTTAACTATCTTGTCGTCGACATATACTTCCATATTCCTCCCGATTTGAGTGTCGAACACCCTGTTCATCAGCCTTTGGTACGTGGCCCCTGCATTCTTCAGACCTGATGCCCGTCGGCATCTTCGTTGTACGACATAATGGCCTGGAGTAGGGACTTCTGGTGTGGAGGGTATCTGAAGGAGAGGCTTTCAACGTGAAAGTGCCTGGAACGCTCAAAAGAATAGGGGTTAGGAGGTCCCTGGAGTGTGTTTCCAGGGGAGGAGCCTCTGACGCCCAAGTCAGTATTTGGCAAGTCGTGAATGGAGAGTAGAGAGCAGAGTTTTCGTAGGAGTTTATTCCTGTCTTACCAAGGTCGTTTCCCAAGTATTTATACGGGGACGTCAGGAGAAGTCCGTTTGACACAGCCCACTCAGATCATGACATGTTTTCAGTCAGATACGGTCCGTACCTTCAGGGATGGGGATCTCCAGCTGCCCATAGGCCGTTCTGACCAGAAGTTAGGGCCGTGGGTAGTCTGTGTCTTAGGGGCATGTGCGAGGTCTCCTTAACCATTTTTTTCATGTTCACAAGACCCCTTCGGTGAAAAAGACCTCTTCAAGAGAGGAGGGCTCGTTTGCCTAGGTTGCTCCAGTTATTCGCAACTCTCTTCGGCATAGAGGACTTCCTTCGGAGGATGTTTTCCCCTGCTGAGGATGGTGAGTCTTCTTCTCTCGAAGCTTGTCAGGTCATCTTACCGAGGATGGTAATGTACTATGTTTTCAAGCTCAGTACTGTTATTCCCCAAGGGTGATGGTGGATTTACCGAGGTCAGGGGGTTAGGGACAGCGGACCTTTTTTTTTTTAGGTTGGTGCTCACATTCCCCGAGGATGATGCTTGTCCTCTCCGAGGGTGGTTCTTTGTCATAGATTGGAGGTTTGAAGGGTAATAGCCCTTTGCCTATCACATGCCCCCCTCAGAAAGCCGAAGTTATATCTTCGGTTATTATGGGAGTCTTTGTGGAACGCAGTGGCTAATTCAGTTGTCATGACTGAATTTTTAGCGGAGGTTATGTTCTTCGGAGGGAGTTTCAGCGATATGAGATGCCTCTTCTTAATTGAGGTAGCTCCTCTGGTACTCAAGTGGTTTTCTCAATTTTTGGCCAAATTTCTGACGTTCCCGAAGTTATTCTTTCAGGCCGAGGTGGATATCCCCTTTCTTTGGGCCTATGTCATTTGTCAGTGAGTCGCTTCATCTTCTGATCAAACAGACTTGTCACTTCGGATAAGCTTGCCTAGGTATCCGTGCTATCAGGAGGCGTGCCCTTGTTTCCTGTGCTGGGTGACACGTGTCACGCGATAATTAGGGGACAGTTGCATCAGTTACATCAACTGCATCTCTTCACGTTCAATAGGTAATTATGGCGACGATTCACCTTCGAGGGGTATTTATGGTGTTGATTCGCCTACCCCCTTCAGCCTATATAAACCTTCCTCTCCCTCAGAGTTCCCACTTGCTTTCTTTTGCTTCTATTTTGCTTTCATTTGCTCTCAAGCTTTTCTCCCTTTTCTGTGGTGGTGCAAGTGGCGGAGCGATTTCCGGCGAGTTTTAGCCACGGCGTTCATAAATCCCGACTTCGGCAAAAGCTTTGGTGGGTTTTTCTTCGTGAAGTCCTTCAATTTTCTGGGTTTCTAGGCTTTTCTTCTTTTCCGAAGTCGTTCTTCAGTATTGTTTCCTTATTTTCTTTTAACCATTCCGAAGTTAGGCTTACCGTTTCTGAATGTCTTCCCCCATTCCGCTCATATCTGTTCAGACTGTCCCCGAGAGCTAACTTCCTCTCAATTCTCATCCGAGTTGTACCACTTTGGAGAAGTTATCGAAGTGGACAACAAAATTTTTTCTTCCTTCTTACTCGGTTACTAGGCTACCCAAACCTGGCCTGTTTAGTTATATGAATAACTCGGGCGAGGTTATCATCTTTCAGACCCAACTGAAGACGGACTTCGGTTTCCTCCACCGAAGGTGCTCTGCGACTTCTGCCATTTTCATGGCTTAGTCGTAACTCAGCTTCTGCCCAATTCTTATTCCTATTTTAATGATTTTCTTTGCATGTGTGGGGCCTTCAATATAGAACCCCACTTCATCTTTTTTATGCAATACTACAAACTCCATCCCGTCCTGAAGGGTGGTTTTTATTTTTTGCTTCCACGGGGTTCTGGGTCCAAAAAATACACCTTTACCTTCAACATAAGGGACAGCTGGCGGGGTTGGCAGAGGAAGTTCTTCTTCCTGAAGGTAGCTGAGGCTTGGAAGGATGTTCCAATGGAATGGTCATGGGGGACCCTGCCCTTAGATATCATGGATCCTAGACGGCTACTAACCCGGGAGTTGGAAGTGAAGTTTGACGACTTCGACAGCCATACCAGCATAGTCGCGGACTGAGACCCCGAGGTCCCTCCTCGTTCCCTGTACCCCTTTCCCATAAAGTGGAACTTCACGACCGAAGGGGTTCTTCGGGAGTTAGGGGTAGTCAAGAAGCATAAAACTGACCTGGCCATGTCGGCACCTGCCTTTGACGGAAACAAGACAGGGCTAGTGATGCTCATTCGGCGTGAGCTCACCTACAAAAGGCTTGTAGAGAGTAAGTAATCTTCTGTAGCAAGGTGATTTTTAGGAGTCGCCACCAATCAGTTTCACCTAGGTCAATTGGATACCTATTGTGGTCTACGAGATATTCTAAAATCGTGAGTCGGTTACACCAAAATAACCTTATTAAAGCGCCCAAAAATTGGTACCAAGGGGTTTAGTTTTATCTTTTCCTGACTCTTTATTTCTTAACCTAATCTTTGATTGAAAATAATTTTAATGGATTTTATTTAATTTAATTCCAAACCATGAATCTTATCAGACCAATCAGATATAGAATCTTAGACGTCCTTGAAATCTAAAAAATTTATCAAATCCGCCAAGAATTTGAAAGGAACATCTTGTTCAAAATCGTGAATCTTATCAAACCAATCAGATTCAAACGAATAATTCATCTCGGGATTTTATCAAGCCACCAAGAACGGATATTTGAAGGGTCTACTAAATATCTTGTAATTTGCCTTAATTTAATCTCTTTCTAATCTCTATGAATTCAGATTCCCTATCATAACAAATAATTCTTTATGTGTTATCAAATTTTAAGATGCATTATGTAAATCAAATTAAAAATAAGATGAAACTACTCTAAGAAAACTTAAAAGGAAGTAAAAGAGAAACAAAGAGATAAAAATAATAATAATAAATAAATAAATAAATATCTTAAGTTACATCCTTATGTGAATTTAATGGTTAAATCTAATGCGTGGCTAAACAAACAAAGAAAGAAACAAACAAAAGGAAAAAAAAGAAATAAACTTGCTGTCAGTGACTAATCTGCAACAAGAAGGAAAGTTAGTGGCTTATATGAACGAAATAGAAAGTTGGAGGACTAAGTTAAGGTTATACCCAAAAGGAGTTGTTTGGGTTGAAACAGGGTCGCGATCCAAATTTTGAAATGGGTTTGTCTCATTCCCCTTTGATTCGGTGGTCAAACAGCAAAGGGAACAACCGGGGGGCCCGGACGATGTGATGGCAGAGCTCGGAGAAAGGAGGAGGACGGCAGGTGACGAATCGTTAGGGGTGGAGGGCAACTGGGGTGGTTGTGTGGCATACGAGGCAGTGGCCGGAGAGGTTGGGTAGGTTGCAGCAGTACTCCAGGGTTGACAGCGGTGGAGGAAGGAGTTTAGGGCTTTTTGGGGAGATTCCGAGAAATTAAGGACCAAAAGCTGTAGTTTTCCTTTTTTTTTTTTATGGGAGCTTAAGGTTCTCGAATTTTCTTTTCCTTTTCTGCCCAAATGTGACTTATATTTATACAAGAGGGTCTTTAAAATGCGATTAACGATGTTTTGAGAGTTTAAACTACATCCAAATCAAATTTTGAAGAAGTTTAAGTCAATTAGGATACAATCTGGTGAAATTACTAGTTTTAGTCCTATAAAACTCTCAATCTGCTTATTTGGCCCTAAATTCTGTGCGAACTTCAATTTGACCCAAAACTTCCAGGCATTGTCAGATTAGTCCAAAACTTTGCAAAAGTCCCAGATTTTTCTAGAATTTCCTAAAATCTCCAGATTTAGCTCAAACACTCTAAAATTGACAGATTTGCCCCAACCTTTCAATTTTGCCTAGAATCTTCTAAGAAACCTCAGCTTCCACCCAAACTTTTTCCTTTTGCCAAAATTGACCCTGTAAAACCTTTAGGACGTCAAATTAGTGCCTAACTAAACAAATTCCTAGTCCTACCTTAAATAAACACTTTAAACTCTAAAAACAACACATAAAAGGACCAAACTGCCCCTGTGAAACCAAATGCTCCTAAAGTAATTTTCCTAACCTAAAACTTAGACAAAAGCCAGTGGCCAGAAAAAATTGGGTGTCAACATCTTCCAGATTTTGTTATACATACTGCTTTGGACTTACACTAATGTCTTCCCTTTTTCAGAGATGGGTGACCAATTCGCTACCTTCTACAAGTCCCTCTTCGTCGGGCAGGCTGAAAAGGGGGAGCATCAAAGGAAGAAAGCTGCCCCGAAAAGGAAGAAGATGACGGGTAGGGGGCTATCTTCGGTGAGGAATAAGGCCAAGGAGGACATTCTTCCTCCCCCTCCCGAAGACGTTGTGGAGGTGCAGGACCATTCCTTGGTTCGTGCTGACCCTACCTCGCAGCCGACCGCCAGCTTGACTTTGGCAGAAGAGGTCTTGGGTACTTCAATAAGAGGCCTTTATGCTGAAGAGCTTGAGGCTCACCGAAGAGCAAAGGGCAAGCAAGTCCATGACGATGTTCAGGAGGTCGACAACTCCGAAGAGGACGTGCCCAAGGTTCCTCCATGTTTGTTCCTTAGCCATTTTTCCTATCAATTTGTGATTTTTTGGTATTTTAGATCTTATAAATGTATGGCTAAGGGGTAACATACTGATGGAACTTTGGCATGATTTTGCAGAGGAGCAGGCGCCCATGGCATGGATGGTGGAGCATGCCCGGAAGCGGGCCCTTTGGGACTCCCACATCCCGAAGGACAAGGTGCCGACTAAGCCCTTCTGGACTTTCATGAAGGACATGAACTTGTTCTCTGAGGATAGCCAGACAATGGCTCCTTAAATGGTGAAGGGGATCTTCACCAATGCCACCTTCAAGTCCCTGATTGAGGAGTGCCCAAACATTGAGGTCCTCACCGCGAGGATGTCCGAGCATGTTATGTAGGTAAATTCTGAGTTTTTTTTTTTACTTAAAGGATTTTTCTAAGCTTTTACAGCCTTCTGACCTTTACGTGAAGTCTTTCCTTTTCGTAGCTCTTGGCGTATAGTGGATACTACAAAGCATGGGCAGCAAAGCAGTCTTTGATCTGATCTCGGACCGAAGAGCGCTTGGAGAGAAACAAGATATTTTGTGCCGGCTCAATTGTCAAGTACACCAAGCCGAACAAGATAGCCAAGGAGGAGGTGGCAAAAGTTTGGGAGGAGTTCTTGAAGAGCCAGGAGGAGCTCTCTCAAAAATTCTCCCAGAAGGTGTCTGACCTCGGCGTGAAGGCCATTACGCTATCTTCGGTGAATGACGTCTACCGGAAGGAGAAGGAGGAGGACTCCGCTCTCCTGATGAAAGCCCTTGCAAACAATACTGAACTTCAAGCTGAGGTCGATGCGTTGAAGAATGAGGTGAAGAAGAAGAAGAAGATGAAGAAGCTAGAGAGGGAGGTCGCCGAGCTGAGGAATAAGCTGGACGACTTATCTGTCAAGAAAGACAAGGTCGATTAAGGAACCAAGGCTGTGTTCTAAGATGGATTTTGTCTGTCTTGGCACCAAGTCCTAGCAAAGTACCCCGACCTCAACCTCTATTTTCTTGCTGCTTTGGACATTCCTGAGGGGCCTCGCTGGGCCTGGTCAAAGATAGATCATCTCAACCTTCCTTTAGCTCCTCCTTCAGTGCCGAAGGTTGTGACAAATGAGCTTGGTGATAGAGCAGCTCGAGATGACAAGGTCTCTTAGGTGTCCAAGACTTCACTTTTTCTTTTTCTTTGCAATCTTCTTCTTGTAAGCTCCTTCTTGTTGTACTAAGGAACAAATTAATAAAATTCCTTCTTTCCTCCAAAATTTGGCTAAGTCGCAAGACAAGCTTCTCCTTAAATGATCTTTGGTTCCAAGGGTTAGTTTGACCAATTTCAGTCTAGGACTCTCAAGAAGATATCTTACGCGCTTAATATCAACCATCTTTGGCATAGCATCAACTTCGGCGAATATCTTTTGGCAAAGCTTTGCTTGTTCTTATCCGCCATGTTCGGTTGATGCACCTTCGAAGAAAATGTGTCACTTTCCTAAGTAGATACTTGCACCTTGTTTGGTTAGATTCCTTGGGTAGGACTATTTTCCATAGAAGATTTTTCTAAGTGTAGAATTTTTTCAAGGCATCTGAATGCCATGTATTCCTCAGCTCTCCACCTTCGATATTGCCGAGCTTGTACACTTCTGGCCGAACTTCATGAAGAACCAAATAAGGCCCTTCCCAGTTTGATTGAAGTACTCCGTGGGATGGTCTTCGGGGCTCAACCTCATCCTTTCAGAGGACAAGGTCCCTCTTCCTGATTCCTTTTCGCCTGACATGCAAGTTCATAGTTATAGCTACCTTTTTGCTGAAAAGCTTTTCTTCTAAGCTCAGCCACTTCTCTGTGTTTGTGAATTAGGTCCAGCTTAGTTCTCAACCCAAGGTTGTTCCTCTCTTCATTGAACACTTGTACCTTTATTGATGGCTAAACTACTTCAATAATAATGATGGCCTCCGTGCCAAAAACAAGTGACAAAGGTGTCTCACCTGTGGCCCTTCGGGGGGTTGTCCGATAGCTCCATAGTACACTAAGGAGTTCTCCTGGCCATCTTCCTTTTTCTCCTTTCAATATCTTTTTCAGATCATCCTTTATGGTTCTTGATAGCCAAAGGGTGCGCACCGCCCTTGGCCAGCGCACCACCTCCGGTCGAAATAGACACGGAAAAACTGCAGCAAAGAGAGGGCCTAAGCACCCTCGGACAAGCTGGATAGGTGCTACCTTGAAGAAACTGATGGGACCAACTTCAGAGAGAAGGGGTCCCTACCTTTCCTGTGGGTGACCTCGCGCCGACCTCACATACCCAAAACCACCTTTGGATACTTTTTGGGCCTCCTTCTGAGCGTGCTCACGAAGTGCCATCATCAGGTACCCGAGCCTGACCTCAGGAGAGCCTAACTGAAGATGCCTCATACGAACAAAAGACCTCCTTCCAACGGAGGTTGCCTCCCCGAATGAGCTCTGTACTCCGAAGGAGTTTGGTCCCCTGAAAAGGCCACGTGGACATTCGAGAAAAAGGCTGAGGAACCTCTGACACGCCGCCCTCGTACAGCCCCTAACACGCCGCCTTCGAACACAGTCTGACACGCCACCCTAGGCTCCTCGCCAAACGGCGTATGGCAGGCTAGAGGCCCCCATCTCCCGACGAACGGACCACATCCGACCAAACACGTGTCATGATCTGGGCAGGTTGTGGCAAACGGACTTCTCCTGTACACCTCCCTATAAATACTTGGGAAACGCCCCAGGTAAGAGGATCTGACTCCAAGGGAAAAATCTCTCCACTCCTTACTTATTCTCCATTTCCAAACACTAACTTGGGCGTCGGAGGCTCCTCCCCAGGAAAAACATTCCCGGGACCCCCTAACCCTTGTTTTCTAAGTGTTTCAGGCAGTCTCTCCGAGCAGGGCCCCTCATCTAGGAGTTCCCTCACTGGAAGTTTCTACTCCAGGCTCACCATGTTTCACGACAAAGATGCGGAAGGGCTTTAGTTCTATTGGACACCTCTACCAGTCCGTTACTCTGAGGATGAGCTACCGAGGTGAAGTGCATTTTTATCCTAAGGTTGGTAGCGAATTCCTGGAACTTGATGCCCCTCCGCATCTTCATCGTGAAACATGGTGAGCCTGAAGCAGGAACTTTCGGTGAAGGAACGCCTGGAAGAGGAGCCTTGCTGGGAGAGACTGTTTAGAACACTTAGAAAACAAGGGTTAGGAGGTCCCCGGAATGTTCTTCTGGGGAAGGAGCCTCCGAATCCCAAGTTAGTGTTTGGAATTGATGAATAGGAAAGGAATGGATAGATTTTTCCCTTGGAGTCGGATTCCCTTACCTGCGGCATTTCCTGTATATTTATAAGGAAGTGAACAGGAGAATCTCGTTACCCACAGCCAGCCAAGATCGTGATACGTGTTCGGTCAAATACTGTCTGTACCTTCGAGGTGAATGGGAGCTTCTAGTTGACCATAGGCCGTCTGGCCGGGAGCCTAGTTCATTACAAGGGTGGCATGCCAGAGCGTGTCTGAGGGTGGCGTGTCGGGGGCTGTATGATTACAGTGTGTCAGAGACTCCTCAGCTATTTCATCATACACTTATGTGGCCTTTTCGGTGGACCGAACTCCTTCAAGGTATAGAGCTCATTCGGGAAGGTGAGTTCCTCTGGAGGGAGGTCCCCTGTTTGCACGAGGCACCTTCGGTTGGACTTTCCTGAGGTCAGGCTTGGCTACCAGATGTGGCACTTTGTGAGCGCGCCCCGAGGGTGGCCCGGAGAGTATACGGGAATGGTTTTAGCCATGTGAGGTCGGTGCGAGGCCACCTTCGGGAGAGGTGGTGACTCCTTCTGACCGAAGTTGGTCCCATGGATTTCTTGAGTTGTAGCGCCTATCCGGCTTGTCCGAGGGTGCTACAGTCCTCTCTTTACTGGGGTTTTGTCATGTCTGCTTTGACCAAAAGTGGCGCGCTCATGTGAGGTTCTTTGATAGCCCTTCGGTTATCACATGCCCCACTTCAGAAAATCGAAGATGTTTCTTCGGTTTGCGGAGTTCCGGGAACCTTTCTTGTGGCAATCGATGCTTGGTCTTGTTGCCATGATTGGCTTCCATCTGGAGTCTCCTTCTCCCCAGGATGGAACTATGGCGAACTAAGGTGCCCTACTGAGGTAGTTCCCCTGGTGTTTAGGGGTGTCCCTGGCTCTTCCTCCGAGGTTACTGTCTGGTGCGCGTACTTACACTGACATTTTTGTTAGTGACCCATTTTGTCCTCCCTTGTATGTGGGCGTGTTACTTCGGGTAGGGTTATGTAGGTCTGCCAGTTGTCAGGGCCATGCCCTCGTTTCCCGCTATGGCTTACACATGGCAGCCGGTGAGTGGTAGATGGTTATGTCGGTTACATGGCCCATTCTGATGAGATCACTGTTTATCGAGCCCAATTGAAGGCCGGTCTTCGGTACCTCCCTCCGCGCATAGTGTGCGAGTTCTGCAGGTTCCACGGGATTGCTGTGAACCAGCTTCCTCCAAACTCTTATTCATATTTCAATGCCTTTCTTGGTATGTGTGGGGTTTGTAAGATAAAGCTCCATTTTCTTTTCTTCATGCAATACTTTAAACTCCACCTGGTCTAGAAGGGTGGCTTTTACTTCTTACTCCCCCGAGGGTCCAGGAGCAAGAAATTCACCTTTACCTTTGGCACGAAGGATAGCTGGCGGGGGTGGTAGAAAAAGTTCTTCTTTCTGTC
The DNA here is from genome assembly GCA_000696445.1 of Aquilaria agallochum. Classification (NCBI taxonomy): domain Eukaryota; kingdom Viridiplantae; phylum Streptophyta; class Magnoliopsida; order Malvales; family Thymelaeaceae; genus Aquilaria; species Aquilaria agallochum. The sequence continues at coordinate 26,817 of KK901155.1, read as the reverse complement.
AGTTCCCCAGAGATGGGGCTATGTTCCGACTAGATGGGCTTCGAGGGTTTTGAGAATTGACGTTGTTGACCCTCGAAAGCTGTTGACCTTAGGGTTGGCCGGTGAATTTGACAAGTTTGGCCGGTGCATTTGGGCAGTTGCAGATTGGGACCCCGAGGTCCCTCCACGTTCCTTGTACCCCTTTCCCATTAAGTGGGACCTTATGACCGAAAAGGTCCTTCGGGAATTGGGGGCGACCCACGAGCACAAGTTTGACTTAAACCTACCCGTGCCTGTTCTCCCGGGGAAGAAAGCATGGCTGGTGATGCCTCTTTGGTGTGGGATCTCGTACGAGGCATTTTTCGAGAGTAAGTTATCTTTCGAGTTTTGCTTACATGTGTTCCTTTTGGACTTACACTGATGTTTTTTCCTTTTGCAGAGATGGGCGATCAATCTAAGGAATTTTACAAGTCCCTTTTTCTCGGCCAGGTCGAGAAGGGGGAGCAGACGCTGATGAAGGCACCTGGGAAGAGGAAGAAGACCAGCTGAAGGCCATCCAAGGCAGAGAAAGCCAAAGCGGACGTCCTTCCTCTTCCCCTCGAAGACATCATCGAAGTGCAGGACCAGTCGCCTGCCCGGTTTCCTGCCTATGCCGACCCACCTTCGAATCCTACCGCCCTCGAGACTGCTCTGAGTCTGGATACAGCTACTAAGACTTCGGTCGGAGGGACTTCAGCTCAAGAGCTTGAAGAGAGCAGGAGAAGGAAGGGCAAGTACATTCCCGGCAAAGTCTGTGAAGTGGGCGAGACCGAGGACGTTGTTACCAAGGTTCCACTAGGTTTGTTCCTTAGCCGTTTGTCTATGAATCTTAGTGGTTTTGGTATCTACGATCTTATAGATGGATGGCTAAGGGACAACGTACTGATGGAACTTCGACGTGATCTTGCAGAGGAGGTGACACCTGCTTCCTGGGTGGAAGCTCATGCCCAAAAGAGGGCCCTTCGGGATGCTCATATCCCGAAGGACAAAGTACCGAGGGAGTCCTCCTAGACTTTCATGGAGGACATGAACTTGTACTCCGAGGACAGCTAGTTGATGGCTCCCCAAATGGTGAGGGGTGTCCTGACGAATGCAACCTTCGAGTCACTCCTCACCGAATGACCGAACGAAGAAATCCTCGTGGCGAGGATGAGCGAACACGCTGCCCAGGTAAATCTCTTCTCTCTTTCTTTGGGGACTTAGAAAATTTTCTTCTAAATTTTTGTTATCCTTTGACCTTTACTCGTGACTTTTTTTTCCGCAGCTCCTGGCATACAGTGGATACTTCCGAGCTTGAGCGGTAAAGCAAACTGAGGCTTATTCTCGGTCTGAGAATTCTCTAAGGCGGGCGAAGGAATTTTGCACCAAATATGTCCTTAAGTGCAACGAACTGAGCAAAATTGTGAATGAGGACTTGGAGAAACTTTGGTCCGAGCTTCGGGAGAGCAAGAAGAATCTCCTTCTCGACTTTTCAACCAACGTTGAGGACCTCGGCACAAAGTGTGCTATTCTCTCTTCGGAGAATGAAGCCCTTCAAAAGGAAAAGGCGGAAGACGCTGAGAACCTTGTGAAGGCACTTGCTTTGAACACCGATCTCCAAACCGACGTCGATTTATTATAGAAGGAGGCCAAGAAAAAGAAGAAGAAGAAACTCGAGAGGGAGGCTCCTGAGCTTACAGCCGAGCTGTCAACTCTGAATGTTGAGAAGGACCAATCCAACCAAATGATAAAGGTGTCTTTTCAAGACGGTTTCTGTTTGGCGCGACATCAAGTCTTTTCTCGGCACCCCGAACTCGACCTTTCCTTCCTTGGCGCTTTGGATTTTCCTAAAGAGCCCAGGTGGATGTGGTCGAAGCTGGAGTTCCTAAACCTCCCTCCTATTGTGCCCGTGCCTTCGGATGCTCCTGTCCAGGAGAAAGATACCAATGCTGAGGAGGTTCCGGACGCGCCGGCTCAATAGGTTTTTTCTTTCTTTTTTCTTGTAATCTACTCTCCTGTAATGTTGCCTTAGAACTATGAATGAAAATTTTTTCCTAAGTTCCCATTCTTTCCTTTGATCACGACTCTTCAGAAGTTTGTATAATTCTATGTGTGTATTTTCGGCGAACATCCATGTCCGCAATCATGCCTTCGGGAAACATTGTACTGTTTTTCCTTTAGCGAGATTTTGCCAATATGTGGACTATTTTAACTTTTTTGAATGTATTCTGCCGAGTTTTAGGCTTCGCTAAGGAACTAGCACCTTCGGAAAAAATTCAATGTGCTAGAAACCCATTTTAGCAATGTGACTATATTTGGTTTATAAACCACGTTTTTACTGGTGATTTCGGGGAGGAGTAACCACAAGCTTTTCTTGGAAAAAATGGCTAAATGTAGAATTTTTTCAAAGAATCTGAATGCCAAGTGTTTTTCAACTCTACTCCCTTGGCATCGTCTAATTTCTAGACCCCTGGCAGACTTCATCGAGGACCAGATAAGGTCCGCCCCAGTTTGCCCGAAGTACCCCATCTGACGGCCTTCGCAGCTCGAATTCGGCCTTTCGGAGGATGAGGTCCCCCTTCTTGATTTCTTTTTTATTCACTTGCAAGTTAGTAGCATCGGCTACTCTTTGTTGGAAAGCCTTCCTCCTGAGTTCGGCCATTTCGCGGTGTTCTTCGGTGAGGTCTAGTTTTGCCCTCAAGCCAAGGTTATTTCCTCCTTCGTCGAACACCTGTATCCTTACTGAAGGCTGTATGACCTTGATCGGAATAATGGCTTCTGTCACGAACATGAGCGAGAAAGGAGTTTCTCCTATGGCCCTCCGGGGAGTTGTGAGATAGCTCCATAGTACACTTGGGAGTTCCCCTGGCCATTTTACCTTTGCCTCCCTTAGTCTCTTCTTAAAGCCATCTTTTATTGTCCTATTGGATACCTCGACTTGCCCATTACTTTGAGGATGGGCTACCGGGGCAAAGTGTAGTTTTAAGCCAAGGTTATTCACGAATTCTCGGAACCCTTTGTCAGTAATCTTGGTATCATTGTCGGCCACTATTACCCTTGGTATGCCGAATCGGCATATGATGTTTTTCCAGACGAACTTCTGGATATCCTTCGCCGAGATTGATGCCAAAGGCTCTGCTTTGATCCATTTAGTGAAGTAGTCTATGGCAACTATGCAATGTTTCACTCCACCGTGGGCGCTTGGGAGAGGTCCAATGAGGTCAATACCACAGACGGCAAAGGGGCAAGGGTAATTTGCTGAAGTTATCTTTTTCGAGAGTAACCTTTGGATGTTGGTGTGTCTTTGGCAATTGTCACATTTTCAAACAAATTGCCTTACATCCTTTTTTAGGGTAGGCGGAAAGTAACCCTGGCGAAGTAGTACTCCGGCGAGGGCGTCTGTTCCTATGTGGGAACCACAGGCCCCCTCATGAACTTCTTTGAGGATTGTTCTGACATCCTCATCACTTATGCACCTCTGGAAGGGACTTGCATACCCTTGTCTATATAGTTCCTTCCCGATCAGAAAGTATCTCCCAGAGTGTTTTCGCACATTTGTGACCTCGGCAGGGTCTTCAGGGAGTGCCAAAGTAGCAAGGTATTTCTTGATGGAATCTTGCCATCCTTCTCCCGAGGTTGCTACGCACATTAGCTCTATGCTGGGTCGACTCAATACCTCGGTGGGTTTCTTGGACTTGGCCAAGGTGTCAGCTTCAGCATTATCTCTACGAGGCATGTTTTCTACATGTACTGAGTCAAACTCTTTGATGAGTTTCTTGACGAGGTCATGACATTTTCCCAAGGTTGGATCCTTTGCAGCGTAATCTCCTATCATTTGTCGGACTACTAGCTACGAGTCGCTGTGGGCCTTAAGGTTTCTCACACCAACTTTTCTGGCCAGTTTTAGTCCTACTATGAGGGCCTCATATACGGCGATGCTATTGGTGACATCAAAACCGAATTTGATGGCTTTGGTGGCTTCCATGCCTTCGGGGCCCCAAAGAACCACTCCAGCACCTTGGTGTCCGACGCTTGAGGCTCCATCGACAAAGAGTTTCCACCCTGGTTCCATCCTTATCAGGTCTTTCGAGGTGATTTTGCCATTCCCAATTTCTGGAACTTCGGCAATGAAGCCTGCCAATGCTTAGGCTTTTATTTCCCTTTTTGGCTCATAAGTGATGTTATATTCTCCAAGCTCAATACACCATTTTGACAGCCTTCCCGAATGCTCTACCTTCTCATTATGTCACAAAGAGGTAGGTTACTTCGGACAATGATGGCGTGTCCTTGAAAGTAGGGTCGCAGCCTCCTACCTGCGAGTACTAAGGCATAAATGGCTTTTTGGAGCAATGGGTACCTGACCTCAGTGTCGTGAAGGGACTTGCTTACATAATATACTGGCCACTGCCTCCCAGCGTCTTCTTTCACTAGGATTGTACTCACAGCTTTTTTTGTGACTGCGAGGTAGAGGATGAGAGGTTCTCCTTCCCGCGGTTGCCGAAGTGTTGGCAAATGGGTTAGGTAGCTTTTAAGCTCATCCCAAGCTTTTTGACATTCTGGGTTCCAAGGTTGCTCCTCGGCTCCAGAGTTGCCTTTGCTTTTGGCTGCTTTGGTGAGCACCTTGAAGAATGGTCGACATCGGTCGAGGTACCTTGAAATGAATCTACTAAGGGAAGTGATTCTTCCGGTAAGCCTTTGTATATCTTTCATGGTTGTGGGTGTTTGGAATCCTAACAAGGCTTTGACCTTTTTAGGGTTGGCGACTATTCCCCTTTCTGACACCATGAACCCGAGGAACTTACCTGCGCACACTCCAAACACACACTTTTCGGGGCTAAAGTGAATGCCAAACTCCCGAAGTCGTTGGAAGGTTTCACCTAAGTCAATGATATGATTACCAGGCATTCTGCTCTTAACTATCACATCATCGACATACGCCTCCATGCTCCTCCCGATCTGAGAGTCAAACACTTTATTCATTAACCTCTGATAGGTAGCCCCTGCATTCTTAAGCCCGAAGGGCATTCTGACGTCGTAGTAGGTACCAACTTTGGTGATGAAGGCAGTTTTTTCTTCATCTTTGGGGTCCATCTGAATTTCATGATACCCACTGAAGGCATCAAGGAAATTGAGGAGGCCATACTCGGCGGTTGAATCCACCAACTGGTCTATGGCTGGCAAAGCGTAGGAGTCCTTTGGACAGGCATCATTCAGGTTCCAAAAATTGATGCACATTCGGAGCTTTTCACTCCCTTCTTTTGTGGCGATGACCACGTTGCTGACCCATTCAGGGTATTTAACTTCCCTTATTATGCCTGCCTCAATCAGGCGCTTAACCTCAGTTTTAATGAAGGAGTTCTTATGAGCCAAAAGGTTCCATTTTTTCTGCCGAACTAGCCTAGCATCAGGGCTGTTAAGTGCATAAGGCCACGGTCAAAGTGTTGACTTTTTGAGAACTTTGACCGTCAAATTCTGATAACTCTTCCTTGTTTGTCTTAATTTTCCTTGTTTCTTTGGCTCATTAAAGGTTGGGGCAAGTGTTGTGGACAAGGCATTCGAAGCAAGCTCGAGTGGGACGGCATTCGGACAAGAGAAGAAGGAGAAGTGCAAGATGAAGGCTGGCGACGCGTCACCAGAAGTCATGAAAGTTGGCGACGCGTCGCCAACGTTATCAGTATTCTGAGTACATTTTGTTCATCTGGTGACGCATCGCCAAAATTCGACCCACAGTGGCGACGCGTCGCCAACGCTACTCTGTTTTGCTAAAAGCTCGCATTTTTTATGGTCCCCCATTCTTTCCACCCGATGAGCTGGCTCGGAAGAAGGGATTCTTATCCCTTTAGGGTTGGAATGAAAAGGGAGTATAAATAGAAGAGAGAAAAGCGTCCTTGGGGGTTTTTTGGCTGATTTTGATCTTAACCCATCTTGAAGCCTTTTGATCATCTAAGAGGCATTTTTGGAAGCTTGAAGAAGGATGGATCATCTTGGGAGTTAAATCTTCTAGGGGATTTCTTGGGTTTACTCTCTTCTCTCTTTTATTTGTGTGATTTTCGTGGATATTATTGTTATGGGTTTGTTGATGACATTTGTTATGGATTGTGAGTAGTTCACTTTATCTCTCTAGGGTGACATTCCTTACCTTGCTACTTAATGAAGTTGTCTTGTGTTTATGGATGAGTTCTCTTGTGATGTCCCTTTCATTGTGCTTATTGATTGATTGATGGTAGGCCACCATAACTAATGTGCTAGTTCACTAAATCCTTGAGAAAGGTTTTATGGGTGACAAAGAGGAATGGAAGCGGCATAGTGTTAACTTAAATTAGAGATAACCTAGGTGAACACTAGGAGTCAAAAGAGGTTTAGTTCTTCAACCACTCTAAGTTAAAGTTGGAGCTTGAGTAAAGCCCAAGTTAGTTGAGGGTGAGCAAGGACCCATCTTGAAAAAGAGGTTCTTGATGTGAGATCCTTTCTACCACACATGGAACATCACACTTGAGGAAAAACTTACTTGGGTAGAAATGGGTAGGAGTGGAATCCTAGAGAGGTCGTCGCCTTTATTCTAAGTTCTCTCTTTAGTACCTTTCACCTTCTTTAGAGTCACTTCTCTTGTGTTTTTAGAGTAAGTAGCTTGAGCAATTCAATTTTTGCATCTACGTAGAATCACTAAACTCTCTTGGGATGATACCCTTATTTACTTCTAAGTACACAATGTTTTCGTTTGCTTGCGGGTCTTTAAGGGTTAAATTGATAAACTCTTGATTTTCACAACAAGGGCATACTTTGAGACTATAGTGGATTATGCTGAGGTTGACCGCAGGCATGTCCTTCGGAGAGTAGGCGAATAGATCTTTGTTCATTAACAAGAAAGATACAAGCCTATGTTTGTCACCCTTGGCCAATTTTTTCCCCACTCGGGTGTTCCAGCCGGGGATCAGCTCTACGTCTTCTGTTTCTACTTTTTCCAACTCTTATATTCCCTCCCTTGCTATCTCTTCGCTTGTCGTGACTGCTATTTCTGTAGCTGAAGTCTGTACTTGGACCTTTGCCGGGCTTTGTCTAGCCTTGGTGAAGACCTTCCTGACTTCGGCTTGGTCAATGAAGATCTCTACATCTCCTTATTTAGTTGCGAAGATGACTGTTAAGTACTTTGCATTTGGGCGGATGTGGAGATTGCCTTGAGTTTGCCTTCCAAGGATGGCGTTATATGATAAGGGAACATCAATGACAATGAATCTAGTCATAACGGAGGCAAACAGTTCCTCCTGACTCTGAGGCGAGGTCCCTTTCAGCATTAGGGGCAAATCTATGTATCCAAGGACTGGGAGCTCAGATGGCCAAACCCCAAAGGTGGGGGAATTGACTGTGTTGGGGTCTCCTTTTGAGATGCCTAATTTAGGCAGTAGGTGCGAGAAGATGACATCGGTGTTGGAGCCGTCACCTAGGAGTACTCTTTTGACGTCCCAACTCCCTATACTTACCATGACAAGGAGTGGGTCATCGTGTGGGAACTTCACTGTGGATCCGTTTCTGTAAACAAGTCCATTTGGTGAGTTCCCAAACTGCATTACGGAGATTTCTCTTACCTTTCTTTTCCTCTCAGCCGAGGGTATCCCTATAGTGATGGTTTGGATGACCCCTGCTGATGGCGGTGGATTCCTTCGAGGACTTTGGTCTAGACGTCTGTCGGAATCATAGTCCTCCTCGTCCCCCCTTTTTTGTTCTTTTTTTCTTCCTTTCGGAGAAGGCATCCACAAGTTCCAGCGAAGTTGGCCCTGCTTTATCAGAGAGTCGATGTACTTCTTTAGCTGGAAGCAGTCTTCAGTGTCATGGCCCTGATCTTGGTGGAATTGGCAGAACTTCTTCATGTTCTTCTTATTTTCCAAAATCATGGCCTTTGGCCTTGGAACTATAGTCCCTTGCCTTTCTAAGGCCATGAGAATGCTGGCCCTTGTGGCGTTCAGGGGAACGAACGTCATCAGCCTTTTACCCCTTTTTTTTTTGGCCTTCCTCCAACCTCCTTTTGGTGACGAGGCTGGAGGCTTGGTCCCTCGGGCCAAGGGTGTTCCTCCTTTGGTCCCCCCAATCTGAGTTCTTTGGCTACCATGTGCTATTCGGCCCTTCGGTAGAACTCCCCGAGAGTGTCTAGGGGGTCCTTAGAGACTCATAAAAGAGTTGGGAGTCCCTCCAAAGTCCTCTTATCATTGCGAGGATGTGAATCTCAGGCCGAAAATCGGGCACACTTAGTGCTTCTTGGTTGAACCTTTCGACATAGTCGCGAATGGTTTCCCCACTTCGCTGCTCTATGTCGAACATCTGTACCGGCATCTTGGTTGTTGGCCTGCTACCAATGAAATGCTAGGTGAAGGCAGTATATAGCTCTTGGAAACTTAGCAAGGTCCTGTGGGCCAGGGAGTTATGACATGCCGTTCCTGGACCGGAGAGGGTTACCTCGAAACATTTGTAGAGGGTAGCGTCATCTGCGCCTTGGAGCACCATGCTTCGCTTGTACTTTTTCAGATGCGCCTAGGGGTCACTACACCCGTCGTAGGTTTCCAAGCGTGGCACCTTGAAGTCACTAGGCATGGGTGCCTCCACCACTTCCCGGACAAAACATAACTCTTCTCCGGTATAAACGTCGAATAATCTTGACCAGATTGGTTTTCAGGAGATCTCCTTCTCAACCTTTTCCAGTCTTCCAAGGATATTTTCCATGAGGGCAGCTGTGTTAGCTTCCCCTTGCTGCCTGATGGTCGCTGGCAATGGCGAGCTTCTCCTCCTTTTCAGAGAGTAACTTCGACAGTGAGGAGACTGGGACCTTCGGTACGGGGACGGACTCTGCCGATAGGAGGTCCTAGGTTCTTTTTGGGCCCTTTCTCTGGTGGGTCGTGCCCTAAAGGGCATGTCCTCCATCGATGATGTGTCATGAGAGCCGTCACCCTTGGAACTCTGGTAGGTGGAGCTCGGGCTTCTCTCCCGGCACGTTGCCGAGGGGGAGGCCCTTCTGGACGAAGGAGGCTGGGGCCACCTCTGGTCGAGTTGCTGGGTCATTTCGGCGACAATGAAGCGCTGGAAGTCTTGTAAGAAGCCTAACGTCACTGTTAGAGGGCGGTCGTCCTCTGGCGTAGAAGTTTCTGCAGTGGGCTGCTTGGTCACTGGTTAAGCCTCCGTCGCAGAGGGGGACTTCAGGAGCCCTTTGTCTTTGGAATGCTGAGTCTCTACAACGGTGACCTGGGAAAGGGTTCCCACAGACAGTGCTAAATGATGCCCATCCGCATCTTCGTCGTGAAACATGGTGAGCCTGAAGCAGGAACTTTTGGTGAGGGAAGTCCTAGATGAGGAGCCTTGCTGGGAGAGACTGCCTAGAACCCTCAGAAAACAAGGGTTAGAAGCTCCCCGGAATGTTTTTCAGGGGAAGGGCCTCCGACGCCCAAGTCAGTGTTTGGAAATGGAGAATAGGAAAGGAATGGATAGATTTTTACCTTGGAGTCGGATCCCCTTACCTAGGGCATTTCCTGCATATTTATCGGCAGGTGAACAGGAGAAGCTCGTTTCCCACAGCCTGCCCAGATCATGACACGTGTTCGTTCAGATACTGTCCATACCTTCGGGGTGAGAGGGAGCTTCTAGCCGACCATAGGCCGCCTGGCCAGGAGCCTAGTACAGTACAAGGGCGGCGTGTTAGAGCGTGTCTGAGGGCGGTGTGTCGGGGGCTGTACAAGTGCGATGTGTCAAAGAGTCCTTAGCTGTTTCATCGTTCACCTACGTTGCCTTTTCGGTGGACCGAACTCCTTCGAGTTATAGAGCTTATTCAGGAAGGTGAGTTCCTCTGGAGGAAGGTCCTCTATTTGCACGAGGCACCTTTCGTTAGACTTTCCCGAGGTCAGGCTTGGCTACCTGATGTGGGACTTTGTGACTGTGCCTCGAGGGTGGCCCAGAGAGTATACGGGGATGGTTTTGGCCATGTGAGGTCGGCACAAGGTCATCTTCGGGAGAGGTGGTGACTCCTTCTAACCGAAGTTGGTCCCATGGATTTCCTAAGCAGTACCACCTATCCAGCTTCTTTGAGGGTACTGCAGTCCTCTCTTTGTCGGGGTTTTGTCGTGTCTGCTTCAACTGGAAGTGGCGCACTCATGTGAGGTTTTTTGATAGCCCTTAGGCTATCAGAACCCCTTGTCAATAAACTGGGAACCGTTATTAGCCACTATCACCCTCAGTATGCCAAATCTGCATACGTTATTCTTCTAGACAAATTTTTGTATGTCCTTCGCCGAAATGCTCGCCAGAGGCTCTGCCTTAATCCATTTAGTAAAGTAATCTACTGCAACTACGCAGAACTTCACTCCTCCGGGTGCAGTTGGGAAAGGCCCGATGAGGTTAATACCCCATACTGTAAAGGGGCAAGGATAGTTAGCCGGGGTCACCATTTCCGATGGTAACCTCTAGATGTTAATGTGTCTTTGGCAATTGTCACATTTCTAAACAAATTGCCTTGCATCCTTCATCAAGGTAGGCCAAAAGTATCCCTGGCATAGTAGCACTCCTGCCAGAGCGTCGGTTTCTATGTGGGAACCACAGGCCCCCTCATGGACTTATCTGAGAACTGTTTCTACGTCCTCTTCACTAACACACCTTTGTAGTGGACTCGTGTACTCTTGTCGATATAACTCCTCCCCGATCAGGAAATATCGTCCAGAACGTCTTCACACTTTTGCTGCCTCAAAAGGGTCTTCCATCCTTTTTCCGAGGTTGCTATGCTCATTATTGCTATGCTCGGCTGGCTTAGCACTTCGGTAGACTTTTTTTGACTTGGCCAAAGTATCTACTTCAATGTTGTCCTGATAAGGCATATTCTCGATATGTACCGCGTTGAAATCCTGGATGAGCCTTGATACGAGCTCGTGATACTTTGCCAAGGTTGGGTTCTTCGCGCCGTAGTCCCCTGCTATTTTTCGGACGACTAGCTGAGAATTGCTGTGGGACTTTTGGTTTCTCACACCAATTCTTCTGGCCAGGCACAAACCTACTATGAGGGCTTCATATTCTACCATATTGTTGGTGACATTAAACCCGAATTTGATGGCTTTCATGGCTTCCATACCTTCAGGGCCACGGAGAATTACTCTGACTCCTTGATGTTCAGAACCAGAGGCCCCGTCAACAAACAGAGTCCACTTAGGTTCATCCGTTCTGAGGTTAGGCGGACTGTCTTCGACAATGGGTACCTCGGCAATGAAATCTACCAATGCCTGTGCTTTTATTGCCTTATTTGGCTCATAGGTGATATCATAATCACCGAGCTCGATGCACCACTTCGATAGCCTTCCTAAGTGGTCCACCTTCTTCATGATATCCCAAAGAGGTAGGTTACTTCGGACGATAATGGGGTGCCCTTGGAAATAAGGTCGTAGTCTTCTGCTTGCAAGTACCAGGGCATATATAGCGTTTTGTAGCAAGGGGTACTTGACTTTGGCACCATGTAGAGACTTTTTCACATAATATACTGGCCATTGCTTTGCCTCCTCTTCCTTTACAAGGACCAAACTTACTGCCTTTTCGGTGACGGCGAGGTAGAGTATGAGGGGTTCTCCTTCCCATGGCTGTCGAAGTGTCGGCAGATGAGTTAGGTAGAATTTTAGCTCCTCCCAGGCCTTCTGGCAGTCATCAATCCAAGGGCGCACCTCGATTCTAAAGTCACCATCATTTTTTGCTGCTTTAGTGAGGACTTTGAAGAATGCTCGGCAGGGAATCCACATCTGGAAATGAATCTGCTAAGAGACGTGATTCTCCCTTTGAGTCTTTGCACATCCTTAGTCATCGTCAGAGTTCGGAATCCCAGTAGGGCCTTGACCTTTCCCGAATTGGCATCAATACCTCTCTCCGACACCATGAATCCAAGGAACTTACCCGCATTGACCCCGAACATGCATTTTTCGGGGTTGAGGTGAATTTTGAATGTCCTCAGTTGGTGGAATGTTTCTTCTAAGTCTATGATATGACTACTAGGCAGTTTGCTATTAACTATCATATCATTGAGATGGACTTCCATGTTTCTCCCGATTTGGGAGTCGAAGACTCTATTCATCAACCTTTGGTATGTGGCCCCTGCATTCTTAAGCCCGAAGGGCATTCTAATATAGCAGTATGTACCAACTTCAGTGATGAAGGCAGTTTTTTCCTCATCTTCGGGGTCCACCTGATTTGATTAAACCCGCTGAAGGTGTCGAGGAAACTAAGGAGGCCATACTCGGTGGTTGAATCTACCAACTGGTCTATTGGTGCAGAGGATATGAATCTTTAGGCCAAGCATCGTTCACATTTCGGAAGTCGATGCACATTCAGAGTTTATCACTCCCTTCTTTCATGGCGATAACCACCTTACTAAGCCATTCGGGGTACTTGACCTCCCTTATTACGCCTGCTTCCATTAAGCGTTGGACTTCGATTTTGATAAAGTTGTTCTTATGCGCTGAGAGGCTTCACTTGTTTTGTCGAACAGGCTTTGCCTCTGGGCGCACTATGTTCAATTATGCGAGGGTCTACCCTGGGCATGTCTTTTGGCAAGTAGGCAAATAGATCTTTGTTCATTAACAGAAAAGATACAAGTTTTTCCTTGTCTCCTTCAGGCAATTTTTTCCCCAATCGGGTACTTTGGCCTGGGACAAGCTGCTAGTGTTGTGCCCAAAAGGCCAATCATGAGATGATTGTATTTTTGTACATTGAGTCATGCTATTTCATTAAGACATTAATCCAGCAATTATGGTTTGTTGTTTTGTTTCTGCGTAATGTAAGAAACATAATTGTAACCCTAGAATAATGATATTCTCAAACGTCCCTGGTCTAGTATTATTGTGGAGTGGGTTGCAATAATACATAACGACTAACATATGTGGAGACTACTATGTGATATGTAGTCTACATATGGGTACAAGTTGGAGAACTTGTGTACTGGACCGACCCACCATGAGAACACTACATGGATCGTTATATGAGTGTCATAAGTGATTCTCATAGTGATCATGGTATATGTAGTTCTTTGACCTAAGATCATCAAGGTTCTCTATATATGAGTCACATACTTTGATACTTTCCTTTGTTGCTCGTAACTGAGTGAACTTGAAGGAGGTCATTGGGTATATCACATAACATTCAGAGGGATTTGTATGATCAAGATGGGATTTGTTCCACCTATGTAACGGGAGTGATATCTTCAGGCCCCTTGATAGAGTAAGACTTAGAAAAATGCATGGCCACGCTTGGAGAAGATGATATACGATATCAATGTCATCAGTTTAAGTTGGTTTACTCGGTAATGAAGAAACCAAAGATTGAGCTATACGAGAGTGACACATTCCATGTCTCGTGCTTAGTCTTGATATCTTGGACAAAGGGACAATGGCATATATTGGTGATGATCATAAAGGTTTAGTCGAATCATCGACAATCTTGTCACTTGGGTAGCAATGATGTGTTGCTAGACACCGCTCATTGCTTATGATCATAAATGTCATTTATGATCATTACCAACATGGTAATAGCCTATTGGGTCACACACAGAGCTATTTGGATCATTAGAGTGCATGGGCAAATAATTTGGGTTTTGGTTTCACAATAATTTCGTATTAATAATGGACCCAATAGTTGAGCCATTATTAAGCGTGAAATTAAAGCCTAATTGGATTAGGGCTTTGAAACCCATTAGGCCTGGAAGTTGAGTCTCACTATAAATACAACTTTTAGTGAGAAATTCACAGGTCTCCTTGCGCTAGCCTCCCAAAAGGACAGTCGCACTCTTCTCTTGCAATTCCTTGGAGGACGCAAGGTAGCACTGCAAGCGCAAGAGAAACGCATCTGCCAGGATGCAGTGGAAGCATGGTGATCCCGAGTGGCTTGTGTGGATACCATAGAGAGCTTGAACACATCAACTGTTCAGGTTTAGTGATTCGACTTTATAGTTTAGAAAGAGATCTCAACTGAAAATTAGGTATGAAAATTTTTGAACACCCGGTTTACCACATTTCACTTGGATCCTGGAGGGTTTCGGTTAAATTCCACTGCGTTGTTTGGCTCCCTGAAACCCAACACAAGCTCCACATCTTTTGTTTCTATTTTCTTGAGGTCTACTGTTTCTTCTCCCTTTGCCTCTTCTACAAGCAAGGCCTTTGCTCCCAAAGTCTGCGCGTGGATCTTTGCTGGGCCCTGTCTTGCTTTCACAAAGACCTTCCTCACTTCTCCTTGGTCGATGAAGATCTCAGTATCTCCATCCTTCATTGCGAAGGTGACAGTCAAGTAATTCACATCTGGGCGGATGTGTAGATTTCCTTGCGTCTGCCTTCCGAGGATGGCATTGTATGATGAAGGGACATCTATGATGATGGACTTTGTCATTGTGGAAGCAAAGAGCTCACCCTTGTTTTGTGGCAAAGTTCCTCTTAGCATTAGAGGTAGGTCAATCCACCCGAGGACAGGGAGTTCGGACGGACCTACCTCGAAGGTAGGGGAGGTGACAGGCTTGAGATCACCTTTTGAGATGCCCAAATTCAGGAGCAGATGAAAGAATAAGACCTCGACGTTAGAACCATCGTTGAGGAGTACTCTTTTGACATCCTAACTTCCTATCCTTGCCACGATTAGGAGTGGGTCGTCATCAGGGAATACTACGATGGACCCATCTTTCTGAACAAGCTTGTTCGATGGGTTACCGAATTCCATCACCAAGATCTCCCTGGCTTTCCTCTTTCTTTCTGCCGAAGGTAGTCCAGTGGTGATCATTTGGATTACCCCAGGCAAAGGTGGAGGATTCTTCTTGGGACTTCGGTTTTGACGTTGGTCGGAATCGTAATCCTCATCTTCCTTTCTTTCCTCCTCCCTCCTTCCCCTAGGCAATGGCATTCGTAGGTACTTACGGAGTTGGCCCTGCTTGATCAGGGACTCGATGTACTTCCTGAGTTAGAAGCAATCCTTAGTGTCATGACCATGGTCCCGATAGAATTGACAGAATTTCTTCATATTTTTCTTGTTTTTTGAGGTCATGCCCTTCGGGCGTTGAATTTTTCTCCTTTGCCTCTCCATAGCCATTAGGATGTTCATTCTCACGGTGTTCAAGTGGGTGAACGCCATTGGCTTCTTCCCCCTCTACTTCCGAGGTCTCCCTCCACCTTCGGTTGGATACCAAGGTTGGCTGCTTTGTCCTTCGGGGTGCATGTGGTCAGACTTTGGACCTTCCATCCTTAATTCTTTAGCAGTCATTACTGTTTGGCCCTTCGGTAGAACTCACCAAGGGTGTCTGGGGGGTCTTTCAAAAACTCATAAAAGAGTTGTGAGTCTCGCTGAAGTCCTCGTATCATGGCGAGGATGCGTATTTCGGGATGAAAGTCTGGCATGGTCAGGGCCCCTCGATTAAACCTTTCGATGTTGTCGCGGATGGTTTTTCCATTCCTTTGTGCTATGTCAAACATCTGGATGGGCATCTTCGCCATCAGCCTACTCCCGATGAACTGCTGCATGAACACCGTAGATAGCTCTTGGAAACTCATTATAGTTCTAGGGGCGAAGGAGTTATACCACACGGTTGCTAGGCCGTAGAGGGTGACCTCAAAACACTTGCAAAGGTAAGCGCCATCGACACTATGTAGCACCATGCGATGCCTGTACTTGGTTAGGTGGGCTTGAGGGTCGCTACGCCCATCATAGGTTTCCAAGGAAGGGACCCGAAATTTGTTTGGCATTAGTGCTTCCACTACTGTCTGGATGAAGGGTAACTTTTCTCTGGTGAAGGTCTAAGATAACCTTGACCATACTGGCTTTCGGGCGATCTGCCTCTCTACTTTTTCCAATATCTCTAGGATCTTTTCCATGAGGATGGTGGCCCTGGGCTCTTCGTCCTACCTGGAGGCCTCCGGCAATGGAGAATGATGCCTCCTTTTCGAGGAGTAATTTCTACGGCAGGGGGATTATGATCTCTCTTCTGGTGAAGAACTTCACCGGCGGGAAATCCTAGCCCCTTTGGACCCCGTTTCTCCAGTATGTCGGACTGTGGGAGGTACGTCCTCCATTAAGGACTCATCATGGAAGTCCCCACTCCCTGAACTCCGGTGAGTGGACTTCATCCTTCTCTCCTGATGGGGTGTTCGTGAAGAGGCCCTTCGGCCCGAAGGTGGTTGTGACCACCTTTGGTCCAACTGTTGTGTCATTTCAGCCACAACAGAGTGCTAAAAATCACATAGGAAGCTCATCGTGATCATTAGAGGAGGTTCGTCGATAGTTGATTCTTTGGCACAGACGGGGACTTCGGGAGCCCCTTATCCTTAGAATATCGAGTCTCAACGATGGCTACCTGAGGGTGGGTTCCTATAGACAGTGCCAAATGATGCCCGTCGGCATCTTTGTTGTACAACATAATGGCCTAAAGTAGAGACTTCCGGTGTGGAGGGTGTCTGAATGAGAGACTTTCGACGTGAAAGTGTCTGAAATGCTCAAAAGAACAGGGGTTAGGAGGTCCCCGAGTGTGTTTCCGGGGGAAGAGCCTCCAATGCCCAAGTCAGTATTTGGCAAGTAGTGAATGGAGAGTAGAGAGCAGAGTTTTCTTATGAGCTCAGTCCTGTCTTACCAAGGTCGTTTCCCAAGTATTTATAGGGGGGCGTCAGGAGAAGTCTGTTTGACACAGCCCACTTAGATCATGACACGTGTTCGGTCGAATGCGGTCCGTACCTTCGGGGATGGGGATCCTTAGCTGGCCATAGGCTGTTCTGGCAAGAAGTTAAGGCCGTGGGAGGTCTGTGTGTCAGGGGCGTGTGCGAGGGCTCTATGTCAGAGGGTCTTTAACCGTTTTTGTCATGTTCAGAAGACCCCTTTGGTGAAAGAGACCTCTTCGGGATAGGAGGGCTTCTTTGTCGAGGTTGCTCCAGTTATTCGCAAGTCTCCTAGGCATAGAGGACCTCCTTCAGAGGATGTTTTGTCACACCTCACTCAGGCCATGGCCTATAAGTTTCAAGGTTTAACTCCCAAACCCACTTTTGTACTAAATTTCCTCAATTCGGCCAAACAAGCAATTGAAACCTTAAGTCTTATTTTCTTAAGGTGAGAAGCCTGGGAGGTGGCTCATGAGGCTTTTAAAACAAACCCAATAGTTACATGCAGCAAAGGCAAGGCCCAATACCACTAACTTGCACAACAAGCAAGGCTTATATTGATTACTTGCATTCCAAGCAAGGCAACACTTAATGAAGTTTTAAGTGCATAATTGGTGTGCAATTAAATGTGCTACTTATATGACAACCAAGAAGCCTCAATGTTGGTTTTTGATTTTGAAACCATAGGTAAAATGCACATGATGCTCTCGGCCAACAACATACACATACTGGTGCACAACATTTCCATAAGACAAGGCCCACAACTAATCACATAAAAGTGCCAAACATTGGCCCAAAACATTTAGCATCCAAGTACAGGCATAAAGCCATCCATAAGTCCATACATAACTTGGCATATAAACCCAACAAAACCAACACAAGTCTAGGCATCAAGGACTACACATATGTACACAAAAGAGTAGTCTACCTAGTGTCCAACATGGCTACATGCCATGAATCCAAAAGCCAAACATGCCAAGTTATTACATACCAAGACCACTAATGGTCAAACATAACCTTGAGTATGCCATACAAGAGTACACACTATAACACAAACCCAATTCCCTGGTTCATTGTCATGAAAGAAAATACTATGATCAGAGCCAAAGTCCTAGTATCCATAGCTTTCCTAGACAAGTCTCCAACTACAGCCTGTAAACTTAGCTCATAAGTCTCGGCCAACAAAGATATAAGACTTGTAATGAACCTAAAATGATAAGCCAAGCACACATTGGCACATACCTTGGAAACTAAGCAAACTAGTGCAAAACACAAGCAATAAGCAAGCTAGCACTACTCAGGCCGAATGTCCTTGCCTAGAATAAAAGGATGGGCAGTTAGTATAACTCAGTAGGATTCACTTATATACATATACAAGATAATTAACCATAGCAAATAATCCATAATACCATAAGTGGGGTTAGCAAGCACATGGAAACACCAAAGCACACAAGTACACACACATTCCACATGTTTGCTCTCGGCCATAATTAACCATACATGTACCCATGTGCACAATGCACACAAAAACCTTCAACATACCACTTCCACTTAGAGCTCCAAAATGCCAAGCAAATAGGCCACATTTACTTGCATTTCTAGTACATGTACAATAGTCAATTAGCTAATCAACAAGTAGACCAAGTATTCTCAATAGCCCATCAAGCAACTAAGGTCATTTGGCAAATTTTAACGATCACTTAGCCACTCTAAACCCTTGAACCATTGTACATTACCAAGCAACATCAAGTGTTAGTGAACCCTACCTCAATTGCTCTCGGTCACAACCAAGCTTCAAATGCCCAAGTGTTCCTCAATCACAATGCCTACCATAACAACACATAGGCATCAACAACACATACTCATGGACTAACTACCATGATTTCTATGAAGAACACTACAATATACAAGCTTAAGCTCTCGGTCACAATGCCCAATTCCACATTTTTGTGTTATCCATCAAACCAACTCATTACATGATCATCNTCAATCTAATCCAACACATGCTCATCCAAGCATCATTAAACCTTAACCATGGTACAATTACCATGTAATAATGTGAAGAACATGAAATTACCTTCACATTGAACTTTCGGCCAACATAACAACTTGCACACTTTGATGTTCCTCACTCCAAATAGCCTAGCACAAGATCAAATAGGCAACAATAACACTTAGTCATGGATTAATTTCCATGGAAATGAAGAAGAACATCAAGTTATGTCACCCAACACTCTCGGCCAACAATGGACTTGCAATCCACCATAACACATGCTCAAGTAACTCAATCCAACATCAATTGAGCACTTAAATCCCTTGTTCATGGAAGAAATACCATGGAATCAAGGAGAACATAAGAAATACCTCAAACCCTAGCTTGATTAGGCTCGGCCTTCCTTGAATCTCCAAGAACAAAGTTTGATTCCAAGCAAGCAAAGGCCGAAACAAACTTCTCCAAGCTTGAATCCTTCAATGCCCTCAAGATTTCTTGGATTCAAGACCAAATGGTGAGTGAACTCTCAAGGACAACTCTCGGTCAAGTGATGAGCAAAGAACCCGAAATGGCAAAGTAATGGTCTTGACTAGTTTCGGCCGAAAGACTTGTGTTTTAGTTAGCTAAAATGCTAACTTTTGCTTCCATTTCTTTGCATGAGACAATGTAGTCCTCCACTTCACATGTTCACAAGACAGCCACTAAAACATAGGTTTTCTTGTCACTTAAGGCCATCCATGGCTTTAAATGCTAAGCATAAGACAAACACAAGTACCAAAGTACTATAATCACCCATGTGTAACCGGCCATGTAACTAGCTAACAAACTAGTTAGTTTAACTAGTTAACTAGTGAATAGTTCTTTAGTGGTAGACAAGACTAGACTAGCAATCATTGTTGTCTCCCACAATTTGGCTTAGTATGGCACTAGTCACCTTAAAAACTTGCATGGCCGAAATGATCAACTTAAAGTTTATAGTTCTAATTGTACCACTCATTTAAGTGTACAATTTGATCCCCTTTCTCTATTTTCTGTCTGTCTTTCCATAGTCTAGTTTCTATATACAGTTAAGCCCTAAAAATTTCCAGCTTTACACGTAGACCATTGTACTAGACTCCATAGTTCTCCTTATCCTTCCTTTTTTTTTTCTCTTGTTTTCCTTTGTTTTTCTTGGCCTAAGCCAAGCTCTTAGGAGGTACCTAACCTGTTTTCCCCTGCCGAGGATGGTGAGTCTTCTTCTCCCAAAGCTGGTTAGGTCATCTTACCAAGGATGGTAATGTACCATGTTTCCAAGGTTAGTACTGTTATTCCCCGAGGGTGATGGTGGGTTTACCATGGTCAGGAGGTCAGGGACCACATACCCTTTTTTTTGAGGTTGGTGCTCACATTCCCCGAGAATAATGCTTGTCCTCTCCTAAGGTGGTGCTTTGTCATAGCTTGGAGGTTTGAAGGGTAATAGCCCTTTGGCTATCAAGACCAAAGGGCATTCTAACATAATAGTAAGTCCCGACTTCGGTAATGAAGGCGGTTTTCTCCTCATCTTCGGGATCCATCTGAATTTGGTGGTATCCACTAAAGGCGTCAAGGAAGCTAAGCAGACTGTAGTCGGCGGTGGAGTCCACCAATTGATCTTTTGGTGGCAATGTTAGTGTTGTGCCCAAAAGCCAATCATGAGATGATTGTATTTTTGCACATTGAGTCATGATATTTTATTAAGGCATTAATCCAACAATTATGTTTGTTGTTTTGTTTCTGTGTAACTTAACAAACATAATCATAACCCTAGAATAATGATATTCTTAAATGTCCCTGGTCTAGTATTATTGTGGAGCGGGTTGCAATAATACATAACGACTAGCATATGTGGAGACTAATATGAGATATGTAGTCTACATATGGGTACAAGTTGGAGANTTTGGGTTATGGTTTCACTTTAATTTCGTATTAATAATGGGCCCAAAAGTTGAGCCATTATTAAGCCCGAAATTAAATCCTAATTGGATTAGGGCTTTGAAACCCATTAGGCCTGGAAGTTGAGTCTCACTATAAATACAACTTTTAAGTGAGAAATTCGCAGGTCTCCTTGCCCTAGCCTCCAAAAAGGACAGCCGCACTCTTCTCTTGCAATTCCTTGGAGGACGCAAGCTAGCACTGCGAGCACAAGAGAAACGCATATACCAGGACGTGGTGGAAGCGTGGTGATCCTGATAGGCTCGTGTGGATACCATAGAGAGCCTGAACACGTCAACTGTTCAGGTTTTGTGATTCGACTCTACAGTTGAGTGAGAGATCTCAGTCAAAAATTAGGTATGAAAATTTTCGAACACCCGGTTTACCCCGTTTCACTTGGATCCTGGAGGGTTTCAATTAAAGTCCGCTATGCTGTTTGGCTCCTGAAACCCATCAGGCAAAGGGTGTGAATCCTTAGGACAGGCATCGTTCACATTTCGAAAGTCAATGCGCATTCGGAGTTTATCACTCCCTTCTTTCGTAGCAATGACAACATTGCTAAGCCATTCGAGGTACTTGACCTCTCTTATTATGCCTGCTTCCACTAAACAATGGACTTTGGTTCTGATGAAGTTGTTCTTATGGACCGAGAGGCTTTGCTCTTTTTGTTGAACAAGTTTTACCTCCGAGTGCACTTTATGGCTATGCTGGATTATGTGAGGGTCTACCCTAGGCATGTCCTTCGGAGAGTAGGCAAACAGATCCTTGTTCATTAACAGAAAAGATACAGGCTTTTCCTTGTCACCTTTGACCAGTTTTTTCCCCACTCGGGTACTTCGGCCTGGGACAAGTTTTACATCCTCTGTTTCAATTTTTTCGAGGTCACGTGCTCCTTCCCCCATTGCCTCCTCTCCGAGCATCGTCTTTTCTTCCAAAGTCTGTGCATGGATCTTCTTTGGGCTTTGTCTTGCCTTCATGAAAACTTTCCTCACTTCAGCTTGGTCAATGAATATCTCCAAATCACCTTCCTTCGTGCCGAAGGTGACTGTCAAGTACTTCATATCTGGGTGAATGTGAAGATTCCCTTATGTCTACCTTCCAAGGATGGCATTATATGAAGAAAGGAAATCTATCACAATGAACCTTGTCATTGTTGAGCTGAATAGCTCTTTCTTTCTTTGAATTGAAGTTCCTTTTAACATCAGAGGCAGGTCGATCCAGACGAGGACAGGGAGTTCGGATGGACCTACCCCAAAGGTAGGGGAGGTGCCAGGTTTGAGGTCCCCTTTTGAAATGCTCAAGTTCGGTAGTAGGTGGGAGAATAGAACATCGGCGTTGGAATCATCATCGATGAGCACTCTTTTGACGTCCCAACTCCCTATCCTTGCCATGATTAGGAGGGGGTCATCATGAGGGAACATCACATTTGACCCACCTTTCCGAACAACCTTGTTCGCTAAGTTCCCGAACTCCATCATCGAGATTTCTTAAACTTTCCTTTTCCTCTCGGCTGAGGGCATCCTAGTGATGATTATCTGGATTACTCCTGCCAAAGGTGGTGGATGCTTCTTGGGACTTCGGTTCTGACGCCAGTCGGAATCATAGTCCTCCTCTTCCCCCTTTCTTTCTTTTTCCCTTCTTCCCTTGGGGGATGACATTCACAGGTACCACCACAGTTGGCCTTGTTTGATTAGAGATTCTATGTACTTTTTCAGCTATAGGCAGTCCTCGGTGTCGAGCCCATGGTCTCTGTGAAACTGGCAAAACTTCTTCATATTCTTCTTGTTCTCCGAGGTCATGGTCTTCGGGCATTGGATAGTAGTCCCTTGCCTCTCCATGGCCATCAGTATGCTTGTCCTTATGGTGTTCAAGGGATGAACAACACCGGCCTCTTCCTTCTTTGTTTTCGAGGTTTGCCTCCACCGTCGGTAGAATACCGAGAGTGGTGACTCTGACCCTCAGGGTGATGATGATCAGACATCGGCCCTCCCATCCTCAACTCTTTGGCTGTCATGTGATGTTCCACCCTTCAGTAGAATTATCCGAGGGTGTCCGGGGGATCTTTGGAGAACTCACAAAAAAGTTGTGAATCTCTCTGCCGTCCCCTGATCATGGCGAGGATGTGAATTTTGGGGCGAAAGTTGGGCATGCTCAGGGCTTCTCAGTTGATCCTCTCAACATAGTCCCGATGGTCTCTCCATTCCTTTGCGCTATGTCAAACATCTGGATAGATATCTTTGTCATCGGTTTGCTTCCAATGAACTGCTGAATGAATGCGGTGGACAACTCCTGGAAACCCATTATCGTTCTGGGGGCCAGGGAGTTATACCACGCAATCGCCGGCCCAAAGAGAGGAATTTCAAAGCACTTGTAGAGGGTGGCATCATCAACACCATGAAACACCATGCTATGTCTATACTTCATTAGGTGAGCTTGGGGGTCACTACGCCTATGATATGTTTCCTAGCGTGGCACTCGGAAGTCACTTGGCATGGGTGCCTCTACTATTGCACGGATGAAGGGTGACTCTTTTCCGGTGAAGGTTTTCTACAACCTTGACTAGACAGGCTTACGAGAAATCTGCATTTATACTTTTTCCAGCCTCTCCAAGATCTTCTCCATGAGGGTGGTAGTACTAGTTTCTTCTCATTGTCTGCTGACCTCCGGCAATGGGGAGTGATGTGTTCTTTTTGGGGAATAACTTCACCGGTATGGGGATCGTGACTTCTCATCCGGTGATGAACTCCACCGGTGGGACATTTTGGGCCCTCTTGACCCCGTTTCCCCAGCACGATGACTTCTGGGTTGTACATCTACTATTGAGGACTCATCGCGGAAGTCCCAACTTCCTGAATTCCGATAAGTAGACTTAGGACTTCTCTCTCGGCGAGCTACTGGCGAAGAGGCCCTTCGGCCCGAAGGTGGTTGAAACCACCTTTGGTCAAGCTATTGTGTCATCTTAGCCACGGCAGAGCCCTGAAAATCATGTAGGAAACTCATCATGACCGTTAGAGGACGTTCGTCTTCAGGCAAGGAAGTTTCTGTGACGGGTTGTTCAGTCGTTGGTTGAGTTTCTGGCGCGGACGGGGACTTTGGGAGTCCCTTGTCCTTAGAACATTGGGTCTCAACGACGGTGACTTGGGAGTGAGTTCCCATAGACGGCACAAAATGATGCCCGATGGCATCCTCATTGTATGACATGCTGGCCTGAAGCAAAGACTTCTGGTATGAGGGTGTCTGAAACACTCAAAAGAACAAGGGTCAGGACCTCCCCATAATCTGTTTCCAAGGGAGGAGCCTCCAATGCCTAAGTTAGTATTTGGGCAGTAAGGAGCAAAAAGTGGAGAGCAAAAAGTAGAGAGAGTTCTATCTCCCCTTACCAAGGTTATTCCCAAGTTTTTATAGGAGGGTGTAGGGCCCGTTCCACACAGCCCGCTCAGATCATGGCACGTGTATGGTCGGACATGGTCCGTACCTTCAGAGATAGGTATCTCCAGCTAGCCATAGGTCATTCTGCATAGAGGTCTAAGGCGTGTGTGAGGTCTCTGTGTCAGAGTCTCCTTAACCATTTTTGTCGTGTCTCCACAAAACCTTTTCAAGCAGCTAGACCCTTTCGGAGTATGAGACTCCTTCGAGGTAGGAGGTCTCCTTCGGCCCGACATTACCACCGAGTGTTGTTAGGAGAGGTCCTTCAGTAGAATGGGGCACCCTTGGGAGACATTCTCTATTGCTGAGGTTGGGGATAAGCACTCCCGAAGTTGGTGGGCTCGCCATCCGAGGGTGGTTGTACATGCCCTTTTCGAGGTCAGTCCAATCACTTTACCAAGGGTAATCAAGGCCACGGCAAGGTCTTGACCGAATGCGGTCTTTGCCTAGGTGATCAGATCTCTGAGACATTGGCCCTTTGGCTGTAGGGTGCTGTTCACACCGAGGATGGTTGGGGCTCCCCTTTTTCCTGAGGTTGGTGACATGTGTTCCCCGTGATTGTACTCACCAAGCCAATTTGGGAAAGCTCTAAGGGTAATAGCCCTTTGGCTATCAGTACCCTTGTTGGTACAACTCTTCTCCAATCAGCAAGTATCTTCCTGAGCGCTTTCGCATTTTCGCAGCTTCAAGAGGATCTACAGGAAGCTACGAATTTGTGAGGTATTTCTTGATAGGATCTTTCCACCCTATACTCGAGGTTGTTATGCACATCATCACTATGCTTGGCTGATATAGTACTTTGATGGACTCCATTGATTTGGCCAGAGTATCTGCTTCCATATTATCTCATCACGGTACGATTTCTATATGTACCGTGTCGAACTCTTGGATAAGCTTTTTCATGAGATCATGGTACTTTGCCAATTTTGGGTCCTTTACCCCATAGTACCCGCCATCTGTCGGACCACTAGTTAATGTTGGGTTTCGGGAGCCAAACAGCGCAGCGGAATTTAACCGAAACCCTCCAGGATCCAAGTGAAACGGGGTAAACCGGGTGTTCGAAAATTTTCATACCTAATTTTCGGTTGAGATCTCTCAGTCAACTGTAGAGTCGAATCACAAACTTCAACAATTGACGTGTTCAAGCTCTCTATGGTATCCACACGAGCCTCTCGGAATCACCATACTTCCACCGCGTTCCAGCAGATGCGTTTCTCTTGTGCTCGCAGTGCTAGCTTGCGTCCTCCAAGGAATTGCAAGAGAAGAGTGCGGCTATCCTTTTTGGAGGCTAGGGCAAAGAGACCTGCGAATTTCTCACTAGAAGTTGTATTTATAATGAGACTCAACTTCCAGGCCTAATGGGTTTCAAAGCCCTAATCCAATTAGGCTTTAATTTCTGGCTTACTAATGGCTCAACTGTTGGGCCCATTATTAATACGAAGTTATTGTGAACCCAAAACCCAAATTATTAGCCCATGCACTCTAATGATCCAAATAGCTCTATGTGTG
>KK901154.1:42798-84035 GCA_000696445.1 Aquilaria agallochum | reverse complement strand
GGTTCTTTTCTCCCGAAGGCGATATGTTCGGTTCCCTGAGAGAGCCAACGACACATTTAGATAACCTGGCGTTTCAGCCGAAGTGCTTACTTCGTCATGCTCGATCTCGCTTCTGTCGAGGTCTGTGGCAATGCTTCTTTCCGAGCTACGTCAGGCTCCCCGGTCAAACCTTCGGGGGAATTGATGCTGGGGGAGGCGATAGCCTTTTGGCTATCAAGTAAGTAGTGAATGTTTCAGTTCCAAACTAATTGTGAATGTTTCTAGTCCAAACATGTTATGAATGCTTCTATTCCAAACTAGTTACGAATGTTTCTATTTTTTTTCCAAACAGGTTATGAATGTTTCCATTCCAAATTAGTTGTGATTATTTCCATTTCATTCTAAGCAAGTTGTGAGTGTTTCTATTCGAAACAAGTTGTGAATGCTTTTACTTTATTCCATACAAGTTGTGATTGATTCTATTCCATACTTGTGATTATTTCCATTGCATTCTATCCATGTTGTGAATTTTTTCATTTTGAAAAAGTTGTAAATGTCTCTTTTCCAAACTAATTGTGAATGTTTCAATTTCAATCTATACAACTTGTGAATGTTTGGAATCCATTCTAAACAAGTTGTGAAACATTTTATTCTAATCTAGTTGTCAGTGTTTCTGTTCTAAACTAGTCTGAATGTTTGTATTTCATTCCAAACAAGTTGTGATGTTTCTATTCCAAAGTAGTTGGGAAAGTTTCAATTTCATTCCGAATAAGTTATTAGTGTTTCTATTGAAAACTAGGTGCTAATGATTTTGTTCCATCCAAGTTGTGAATGTTTCCATTCCATTCTAAACAATTTGTGAACATTTTTATTGCAAACTACTTGCAAATGTTTTTATTCCATTTTAAACAAGTTGTGAAGGTTTATATTCTAAACTAGACTGAAATGGAAACAATCACAACTAGTTTGGAATAGAAACATTCACAACTTGTTTTGAACAAAATCATTGACACCTAGTTTAGGTTAGAAACATTCACAACTTGTGTAGATTAAAGTGAAAACATTCAAAACTAGTTTGGAATAGAAACATTCCCAACTTGTTTACAATGCAATGGAAGTAATCACAACAATTTTGGAATAGAAACATCCATAACTTGTTTGGAATTGAAACATTCACAGCTTGGTTAGAATGAAATAGAAACATTCATAACTAGTTTGGAATAACAACAATCACAAATTGTTTTGAATGAAATGGAAACATTCACAACTAGTTTGGAATAGAAACATTCCCAACTTGCTTAGAGTGGAATGTAAACATTCCCAACTAGTTTCGAATAGATTGGAAACATTCACTACTAGTTTGGACTAGAGACATTCACAACTTGTTTAATGTGGAATGGAAACATTCACAACTAGTTTGTAATAAAAATGTTCATAACTTGTTTAGAGTGGAATTGAAACATTCATAACTAGTTCGGAATAGAGTCAATCATAACTTGTTTGGAATAAAAACATTTACACCTTGTTTGGAATGTAACCATTCACTAGTTCTTTAGAATGGAATTGAGACATTCACAACTAGTTTACAATTCAAACATTCACAACTTGTTTAGATTACAAACATTTACAACTTGTTTAGAATAGAAACATTCACAACTTCCTTAAAATGGAGTGGAAACACTCACAACTAGTTTGAAATAGAAGCATTTATAAACATTTTTTAATAGAAACACTCATAACTTGTTCAGAATGGAAACATTCACATCTTGTTTGAAATAGAAACACTCACAACTTGTTCGGAATGGAAGCGTTCACAGCCTATTTCGAGTAAAAACATTCACGAGTTGTTTGAAATGGAAACATTCAAAACTTGCTTAGATTGAAATAGAAACAATCACTACTAGTTTGGAATAGGAACATTAAAAACTTATTTGGAATAGAAACATTTACAACTTGTTTGGAGTGGAAACATTCACAACATGCTTAGATTAAAATGAAACAATCACAACTACTTTGGAGTAGAAACATTCACATCTTGTTTAGAATGGAAACATTCACAACTTGTGTAGAATGGACTAGAAACACTCACAACTACTTTGGAATAAAAACATTCACAACTAGTTTGGAATGGAAAAATTTAAAACTTGTTTAGAATCGAAACGTTCACAACTAGTTTGGAATAAAAACAATCACATCTTGTTCAAAATGGAAACAATCATCACTTGTTGGAATAGAAATATTTAAAAATTGTTTGGAATAGAAACATTCACAACTAATTTTGAATAGAAACATTTACAACTCGTTTGGAATAGAAACATTCACAACTAGTTTGGGGTAAAAACAATCACATCTTTTTTTGAATGGAAACATTCATAACTTGTTGGAATAGAAATATTCACAAATTGTTTGGAATAGAAACATTCACAACTAGTTTGGAATAGAAACATTCACAACTTGTTTGGAATAGAAACATTCACAACTTGTTTGGAATGGAAACATTCATAACTTGCTTAGAATAGAATGCAAAACATTCACAACTTGTTTAGAATAAAATGGAAATATTCACAACTAGTTTAGAATAGAAACATCCACAGCTTTTTTAGAATGGAAATGTTCACAATTTGCCTAGATTAAATTGGCAAACTAGTAAGGAATCATTCTATACCAAACTAGTTGTTAACGTTTCCATTCCAAACAAGTTGTGAACGTTTCTATTCCAAACTAGTTGTGAATATTTCTATTCCAAACTAGTTGTTATTTTTTCAATTTCAATCTCAGTAAGTTGTGAATGTCTTGTTTCCAAATTAGTTAAAAATATTTCTATCACAAACTTGTTGTGAATGTTTCCTTTTCAAACAAGTTGCGAATGTTTCAATTCCAAACAAGTTCTGAAACTTTCTATAAAACTAGTGTTGAATGTTTTTATTCCAAACCACGTGTGAATGTTTCCATTCCATTTTAAACAACTTGTGAATGATTCTATTCCAACAAGTTATGAATGTTTCTATTCAAAACTAGTTATGATTCTTTTGATTTCAATCTTAACAAGTTGTGAATGTTTCTATTCCAAACTAGTTGTGAATATTTCCATCTCATTCTAAACAAGTTGTGAATGTTTCTATTTTAGTCATAGCAAGTCGTGGATGTTTCTATTCAAAACTAGTTGTGATGGTTTTCCATTTCGATCTCAGTAAGTTCTTAATCTTTCCATTCCATGAAAGTTCTGAACGTTTCTGTTCCACACTAGTTATGATTGTTTCCATTTTAGTCTTAACAAGTTGTAAATGTTTCTATTCCAAACAAGTTGTGAATGTTTGCATTCTATTCTAAACAAGTTCTGAATGTTTTTATTCCAAACAAGTTATGAATGTCTCTATTCCAAACTACTTGTGAATGTTTTTGTCCCAAACTAGTTGGGATTGTTTCCATTCTAAACCGGCTATAAATGCTTCCATTCCAGACTAGCTGCGATTATTTCATTTTCAATCTAAGCAAGTTATGAATGTTTCCATTCTATACTAGTTATGAGTGTTTCCATTCCAAACTAGTTATAAATGCTTCCATTCCAAGCTAGTTGTGAATGTTTCCATTCAAAACTAGTTGCGAATCTTTCTATTCCATTCTAAACAAGATGGGAATGTTTCTATTCCAAACTAGTTATCAATGCTTCCACTCCAAACTAGTTTTGAATGCTTCCATTCTAAACTAGTTTCGAATGTTTCCATTCAATTCTAAAGAAGTTCTGAATGTTTCTATTGCAAACTAGTTGTGACTGTTTCTATTGCAAACTAGTTTTGATTGTTTCTATTTCAATTAAAGCAAGTTGTGAGTATTTTTATTCCAAACAAGTTATGAATGTTTTCATTTGATTGTAAACAAGTTGTGAATGTTTCTATTCCAAATAGGTTGTGAAGGTTTGTAATCCAAAGTAGTTGCAATTATTTCCAATTTAATCTAAGCAGGTTATGAATGTTTTCATTGTAGACTAGTTGTGAATGTTTCTATTTCAATCAAAGCAAGTTGTGAATGTTTCTATTGCAAATAGGTTGTGAAAGTCTCTATTGAAAATTAGTTGTGAAGATTTGCATTTTATTTAAAACAGGTTCTGAAAGTTTGTATTCGAAATAAGTTGTGAATCTTTCTATTACATTCTAAGCAAGTCAGAAACATTTCTATTGCAAACAAGTTGTTAATGTGTCTATTTAGAACTAGTTGTGATTGTTTCCATTTCAATCTATGCAAGTTGTGAGTATTTCCAACATAAACAAGTTATGAATGTTTCTTCTTCATTACAAACAAGTTGTGAATGTTTCTATTCCAAACTCATTGTGAATATTTCTACTCTATGCTAGCTTTGTATATTTCCATTTTATTGTAAACATATTGTGAGTGTTTCTCTTCCAAACCAGTTATGAATGTTTCATTTCAAAACAAGTTTTGAATGTTTCTATTCTAAACTAGATTGAAATGGAAACAATCATAACTAGTTTGGAAAAGAAACATTCATAGCTTGTTCGAAATGGAAACATTCAAAACTAGTTTAGAATGGAAACATTCAAAACTAATTTGGAATAGAAACATTTAAAACTTGTTTGCAATGGAACGATAACAATCAAACTGGATTAGAATAGTAACATTCACAACTTATTTTGAATAGAAATATTCACAGCTTGTTTAGAATGTAATGGAAATATTCAAACTAGTCTTGAATAGATACATTCACAAATAGTATGGAATAAAAACATTCCAAGCAAGTTATGAATGTTCCTATCCTGTTCTAAAGAAGTTGTGAATGTTTCTATTCCAAACTAGCTGTGATTGTTTCCATTCCATCCTAAACAAGTTGTGAATGTTTCTATTCCAAACTAGTTGTGAATGTTTCCATTCAATTGTAAACAAGTATTGAATGTTTCTACTCCAAACAAGTTATGAATGTTTATAATGGAATGGAACCATTCATAACTAGTTTAAAATAGAAACATTCACAACATGTTTTTGTTTGAAACTAGTTCTAATTTCTTCTATTTCAAATAAGTTTTGATTGTTTCTATTCCATTCTAGACTAGTTGTGATTGTTTTCGTTTTAAAAAAGTTCTGAATGTTTCCATTTAAAACAAGTTTGGAATGTTTCTATTCTAAACAAGATGTGAATATTTCTAATCCAAACTACTAGCAGTGAAAGTTTCCATTCCATTCTAAACAAGTTGTGAATGTGTCTATGCCTAACAAGTTGAGAATATTTTTCTTGCAAACTAGTTATGATTTTTTTTTTCAATCTAAGCAAGATGTGAATGTTTCTGTTCTAAACACGTTGTCAATGTTTTAATTCCAAACAAGTTGTGAATATTTCTATTCTAAACAAGTTGTGAATGTTTCTAGTCCAAACTAGTTGTGAAAGTTTCCATTCCAACTAGTTGCAATTGTTTCCATTTCAATCAAAGCAAGTTCTTAATGTTTCCATTCAAAACAAGTGGAAAATTCTTTCATTCCTCTCCAAGGAAATTGTGATCGTTTATTTTCCAAACTAATTAGGATTGTATCCAATCCATTCTAAACAAGTACTGAATGTTTCTATTCCAAATTAATTATGAATATTTTCATTGCATTCTAAACAAGTTGTGAATGTTTCTATTCCGAACTAGTTGTGAGTTTTTTCATTTTAATCTAAGCAAGTTGTGAATGCTTCTATTCCGAACAAGTTGTGAACATTGCTATTTCAAACTAGTTGTGAATGTTTCTATTCCAAACTACTTATGAGCATTTCTATTCAAGAGAAGTTGTAAATGTTTCCATTCAATTCTAAAGAAGTTATGCATGTCTATTTTCCAAACTAGTTACAAATCTTTCTTTTCCAAATTAGTTGTGATTGTTTCCATTTTAATCAAGCAAGTTATGAATGTTTCCATTCCAAACAAGTTGTGAATGTTTGTATTCCAAACTAGTAGTGAATGTTTCCATTCCATTCTAAACAAGTTGTGAATATTTTTATTCCAAACTACCTAAGAATGTTTCCATTGCATTTTAAATAAGTTGTGAATGTTTTTATTCCAAACAAGTTGTAAATGTTTCTATTCCAAACAAGTTACGAATGTTTGATTGTTGCCAATTCAATCTAAGCAACTTGTGAATGTTTCCGTTTTGAACAAGTTGTGAATGTTTCTGTTCCAGACTAGTTGTGAATGTTTCAATTACCTTCTAAACAAGTTGTGAATATTTATATTCCAAACTAGTTGTGATTGCTTAAATTCCAAAAAAAGTTATAAACGCTTATTTAACAAACTAGTTGTGATTGTTTCTATTCCAAACTAGTTGTGATTGTTACTATTGCAAACATTCAGATCCTATTTGGACTAGAAACATTTGTAAGTTTCTTAGTTTGGAATTAAAACAATTACACCTTGTTTGGAAAAAAAAACATTTACAACTCGTTTAGAATGAAATGGAAGCATTCACAACTAGTTTAGAATAAAAACATTATCAACTTGTTCAGAATAGAAACATTTAGAACAAGTTTGGAATAGAAACAACCATAGCTAGTTTGGAATGGAAACACTTAAAACTAGTTTGGAATGGAAACATTCACAACTTGCTTCGATTGAAGTTGACATAATTTTGACTTGTTTGAAATAGAAAAATTCACAAGTTGTTTGGAATTGAATTGAAACATTCACAGCTAGTTTGAAAGAAAATCATTCACAGCTAATTTTGACTAAAATGGAAAATTCATAGCTAGATTAGGATAGAAAGATTAACAACTTGTTTAGGATGGAAACATTCATAACTTTCTTAGATTAAAATGGAAACAATGACAACTAGTTTTGAATAGAAAAATTCATAACTAGTTTGGAATTGACATATTCACAACTGGTTTAAATTGGAATGGAAACATTCGCAACATGTTTGGAATAGAAACATGGATAACTCACTTGCAATAGAAACATTCACAACAAGTTTGGAATAGAAACATTCACAATTAGTTTAGAATGGAAACATTCATAACTTGCCTAAATTGAAAAGGAAACAATGACAATTAATTTGGAGTAGAAACATTTGCAACTTGTTTGGAAGCGAAACATTCACAACTTGTTTAAAATTGAACGGAAACACTCATAACTAGTTTGGAATCAAAACATTCACAACTTGTTTATAATGGAATCAAAAAAATCATAACTACTTTAGAATAAAATGTAAACAATCACATCTGCTTCAAAATGGAAACATTCACAACTTGCATAGATTGACATGCAGACAATCACAACTAGTTTGGAATGGAATGGAAACATTCACAACTAGTTTAGAATTGAAACATTCACAACTTGTTTCAAATAGAAACATTCACAACCTTCTTAGTTTAGAATCAAAACATTCACAACTTGCTTTGTTTGGAATAAAAATAGTCATAACTTGTTTAGAATGGAATAGAGACAATCACAACTAGTTTTTTAAAAAAATATTCACAATTAGGTTGGAATAGACACATTTATAACTAGTTTCGAGTAGAAACATTCATAACTAATTTGCAATGGAAACATTCACAACTTGCTTAAGCTGGAATGGTAACATTCCTAACTTGTTTAGAATAGAAACATTCAGAACTTGTTTGACATGCAAACATTTAGAACTACTTTGCAATAAAAACATTCACAACTTGCCTAGAATGGAATGGAAACATCCACAACTAGCTTCGAATGGAAACATTCACAACCAGTTTGGAATGGAAACGTCCACAATTTGTTTGGAATAGAAACATTCACAACTTGTTTAGAATTGAATGGAGACATTCATAACTAGTTTGGAAAGGAAACATTCACAACTTGCTTAGAATGGAACGGAAACATTCACAACTAGTTTGGAATAGAGACATTCACAGCTAGTTTAGAGTACAAACAATCCTAACCTTTTTAGAAATGATTGCAAACATTCACAACTAGTTTGGAATAGAAACATTCACAACTTGCTTACAAGAGAAATATTAACTAATTTGGAATAGAAACCTACACAACTCATTTGGAATAAAAACATTTACAACTTTTTTTGAATTGAAACATTAGAAACATTCACAACTTGTTTTGAATTGAAACATTCATAGCTTGTTTAGAATAGAATGGACACATTCACAACTAGTTTGGAATAGAAACATTCACAACAAGTTTAGAATGAATTGGAAGCAATCACAACTAGTTTGGAACAAAAATATTCACAACTTGTTTGAAATATAGAAATTCATAACTTGTTTGGAATAGAATGGAAACATGCACAACTAGTTTGGAATAGAAACATTCACAACTTGTTTACAGTTGAATGGAAACATTCACAACTAGTTTGAAATAGAAACATTAACAACCTTTTTAGAATGTAATGGAAACATTCACAGCTAGTAAGGAATAGAAACATTCATAATTTGTTTGGAATAGAATCATTTTTAACTAGTTTGGAATGGAAACATTCACAACTAGTTCAGAATAGAAATATTAACAAGTTGTTTGGAATGGAATGGAAAGATTTAGAACTAGTTTTGAATGGAAACAATGATAGCTTGTTTAGGATAAGATGGAAACATCCATAACTTGTTTGGAAATAGCAACATTCACAACTAGTTTGGAATAGAAACATTCGTAGCTAGTTTTGAATACAAAGATTCATAACTAGTATCGAATAGATACATTCAAACCTTGTTTGGAATATAAACATTCAAAATTAGTTTGCAATAGGAACATTCATAACTAGTTTGGAAAAGAAACATTCACAACTAGTTTGGAATAGAAATATTCTCAACTTGTTTGGAATAGAAACATTCACAACTTGTTTGAAATTGAAACATTCAAAACTTGTTTGGAATAGAAACATTCACAACCTATTTAGATTGGAGTAGAAACATTCATAACAAGTTTTGAATGGAACTATTCACAACTAGTTTGGAATAGAAACATTCACAATTAGCTATGAATGTTTCCATTCCATTCTAAACAAGTTGTGAATGTTTCTATTCCAAAGAAGAGCCGAATGTTTCTATTCCAAAATAGTTGTGATTGTTTCCATTTCAATCTAAGCATGTTGTGCATGTTTCCATTCCAAACAAGTTGTGAACATTTCTATTACATACTAATTGTGAATGTTTATATTCAGAAGAAGTTGTGAATGTTTTCTTTACATTCCAAACATGTTATGAATGTTTCTGTTGCAAACTATTTGTCAATGTTTCTATTCCAAACCAGTTGTGATGTTTTAATTTCATTCCAAATAAGTTGTGAATGTTTTCATTCCAAAGTATTTGTGAATGTACCCAATCCATTCAAAAATTTTACGAATGCTTCTCTTCTAAACTTATTATGAATACTTACATTCCATTCTAAATGAGTTGTGAATGTTTCTATTCCAAACAAGTTGTTAATGTTGTTATTCCAAACTAGTTGTGGTTGGTTCTACTTCAACCTAAGCAAGTTACGAATGTTTCCATTCCAAACATGTTGTTAACATTTTTATTCCATACTAGATGTGAATGCTTATATTCTAAACTAGTTGTGAATATTTTTATTCCAAACTAGTTGTGAATGTTTCCATTCTGTTCTAAACAAGTTTTCAAGGTTTTTATTCTAGACTACTTGTTAAAATTTTCATTCCATTTTAAACAAGTTGTGAATGTTTCTATTCAAAACTAGTTGTGATTGTTTCCATTTCAATCTAAGCAAGCTCCGAATGTTTCTATTCCAAACAAGTTGTGAACATTTCTATTCCATACGGGTTGTGAATGTTTCTTTTCCTAACTTTGTTGTGAATGTTTCTAATCTATTCTAAACAAGTTGTGAGTGTTTCTTCTCCAAACTAGTTGTGAAAGTGTTCATTCCATTCTAAACAAGTTGTTAATGTTTCTATTACAAACTATTTGTGAATGTTTCTATCCCAAACTAGTTGTGAATGTTTCTACTGGGCAAGTTGTGAATATTTCCATTCAAACTAGTTGTGAATCTTTCTATTCCAAACTAGTTGTGAAAGTTTCTACTCCATTCTAAACAAGTTGTGAATATTTTGATTCAAAATTAGTTGTGAGTCCCTGCATTCCATTCTAAACATGTTGTGAATGATTCTACTCCAAACAAGTTGTAAATGATTCTATTCTGAACTACTTATGATTGTTTCCATTTCAATCCTAGCAAGTTGTAAATGTTTCCATTCAAAACCAGTTGTCAATGTTTCTATTCCAAACCAATTATGAATGTTGCCATTCAATTCTAAACATGTTGTGAATGTTTTTATTTGAAATAATTTGTGAAGGTTTCTATTCCAAACAAGTTGTGAATGTTTCCATGCCAAACAGGTTGTGAATGTTTCCATGCCAAGCAAGTTGTGAATGTTTCTAGGCCAAACTAGTTATGATTGTTTCTATTCTAAACTTGTTGTGAATGTTTCCGCTCCATTCTAAACAAGTTCAGAATATTTCTATTCAAAACTAGTTGTTAATGTTTCCATTCCATTCTAACCAAGTTGTGAATGTTTCTTTTCTAAACTAGTTGCGAATATTTGTGTTCCATTCTAAGCAAATTGTGAATGTTTCAATTTCAAACAAGTTGCGAATGTTTCCAATTTAGTCTAAGGAATTTTGAATGTTTCCATTCCAAAATGTTGTGAACATTTCTATTCCATGCTAGTTGTGAGTGCTTCAATTCCAAATAAGTTGTGAATGTTTCCATTCCATTCTAAACAAGTTGTGAATGTTTCTACTCCAAACTGGTTGTGAATGTTTCGATTCTATTCTAAACAAGTTATGAATGTTTTTGTTGCAAACCAGTTGTGTTACCAACTCTGAGGTAGTCTAGTTATGGTGCCAAAACTGGGCATTTAGACTCCCAGGATTGGTAATGTCCTATAGGCCATCAGAACACTACCCTTAGTGTGCATACCCAAGTGGCCCTCTTAGGCACCATGTAAACAGATGCATATTGGCCAACCATCAGACACATATTCACATTTCATGCAAATCATGGCAGCAAGGAAGGAAAACACTAGCACAAATCTTGGTTTTGGCTTCCACATATTAGGCAACCTTGTTAAGCTCTAGTGATCAGCTACTGCACCTGTAACTTCCACTAATAAACTGTATCATTCCACCACATACCCCCATGTTTTCTTAGCTCCATTACCAAGTAGAGACCTAGGAAAAACCAAGGAATTTTTTTTTATGTCAATAGCCCACCTATGGACCAAGTTATGGATTTTTGAAGTTGGTTACAAAATTCTGACCAAATGAACAGTAACTTAGCCAACTTTGTAACATCATATCTTTGGCTACAGGACTCCAAATTCAGAAATTCCAAATCCCAGTTCAACCTATGTATGTTCTCTAGGTTTGGCCAACATTTCATAAAAATATTCCTTTTACATAGGGACGTATGAAACTTTAAGTCTAGAGTCAAAATTCTGGTCACTTTATGGCCATTTTGCCCATACAAAATTTCATAAGTGTTCAAAAACTTCCTTCACAAGGGGAAAACCATCCAAAGCTATCCCATATATTTCCATTAGACATATGAATTACATTCCCTTGCTTTTAACAACTTTATGTGGCCAAAACAGAATTTACAAGTAAGCAGCCCATCATTCACACTTAGGCAGCTTTGCACCATATCACTTACATAGCCAAAACATTACTCAAATGTTCACATACTTGTCTCATTTTACATACAGTACATGTACATGCATACATTCACTAAAATACAGTCTTAATTCATTTAAATACACACCCTAGGTTATGGGACTGCCTGAGACACAATGGACTCCAGAAACAGGATGCTGGACAGCTGCTGCACAACACAATAAGTACTATCACCAAAAATACCAAATGTGCTCCTAAAATCACAAAAATTTCCAGATCATAACTACACACATGGAAGTCCATGTACCTGAAATTTCAGATCAAAACTCAAATTAAAAAAGTTAGTTTGAAGGTGATCTTTCTGCTGGACCTGAAATGACAGAATTGAGGGGAGTAAATTTCATTGAAAAACTTAGTAAGGGTAGCACTTGGATTCAATAGGCAATGTAACCATCATTAAAACCTGAATCCAAAGACACTAAAACAGAAAAACCATAATGCATATATACAAGATATAGCAACCAAATGTAGTAGCATTCACAACAAACAAACACATGAAATGTGGCAGCAACAATAACCATAGGATAGTCCATAAAACAAATAATAAACGTAACCAAATCACTATGGCAGCCCTCCTTATGCTAATGCTTTCTCTTAGGAGGATTTTAACACTAGTTAGTACTAAATTTTGGGCTCTAGAAACCCTCACTTTACTGCCATCATTGTGCACTTCATACTAGGTCACAAAACCTTCAATAAGTGCAATCCCCCCACTAAACTTTGTTCATAAAGCTCATGGCTCTCTTCCAAGCTTAGCCCTAGCTCCATGCATGTTTTAAAATTGCAGAAAACAATCCATGAGAGCAAGAGAACCCTTACCAAAGTGGGTAGGCTGAAAATCAAGCTTGATCCTTGAAGCATCCAAGCAATAGCTCTAGTTTGCTTCCAATTGCTTCCTTTTGCCTTCAATTTCAATCAATTGCAAGTTTGAAGGTGTGGTGGCTATGGAGGAAGTGTGGCTNCCATGAGAGCAAGAGAACCCTTACCAAAGTGGGTAGGCTGAAAATCAAGCTTGATCCTTGAAGCATCCAAGCAATAGCTCTAGTTTGCTTCCAATTGCTTCCTTTTGCCTTCAATTTCAATCAATTGCAAGTTTGAAGGTGTGGTGGCTATGGAGGAAGTGTGGCTGTGTTCTTGGGCTTGCTTTATGTCATTTTCCTTTTCACTAATTATGGTTTCTTTGTCTTAAACACATTGGTACACATGTGCCCAACATTATTTACTATTTATCAAGTCTTGGCTGCCTCCCCCATGGTGGGATAACCCCACAATCTCACACTTTCACCTAAGTCAAAAGCTTGAACACCTTAAGGTTTATAGTAACACATTTAGGTACTTAATGCCTTTAGTGTTTCCTTTGTTGAAACTTGTCTTCCATGAGCAATTTGGTCATCCAATAGCACTTTCATACCATTCATGTCCTTCCTTTAACTTTCCAAGTCTCATTCTTGAGATTTTTGCAAATGAGTACCTGAATTTCCAAAACCTTACAAAAAAGTCCATAGGTTGCTTGACAAACAAGCAATCCTTAAGGCTTTTCTTGGGGGCCAAGTTACCAACTTGGAACACTTTTAAGAAGGTGTTGATCATGCCTTTTGCCCCTCACACTTCAATCACTATGGTGAGAATTACACAAATAATGGTTTTTAGCCATTATGACACACTTTTAATTCTCCCATTTTATGAGGTGGTAACAATCCTCACCCCCTTAAAATTTGTGGTCTTCCAAAATAGCCTTTAGCTTCGGCTATTCTTCAGGATACCTTCCCATAAGGTCGTATTTAGTTTCCCAAGTTGCTTCTCTTTTAGAGTGGTGTGACCACTAAACTTTAACCATGGGAATATGTTTGTTTCTTAACCTTCTGGTATCCTTAGCTAAGATAACTATAGGTTTCTCTTCATATGACAAGTTAGGTTCCAACTGTATGTCTTCCTCTACAATAGCATTCTTTGTGTCCAATAGACAATTCTTAAGCATACTGATGTGAAAAACATTATAAACACTTGACATGCTTGGCGGTAGAGCTAACCTTTATGCTACCTTGCCAACTCTGTCCAAGATCTCATAAGGACTTATGTATCTTGGAGCTAACTTGGTTCTTCTGCCAAATTTGACAGTGCCTTTGGTTGGTGCAACTTTCAGCCAAACATTGTCACCAACCTTAAATTCCAAGTCTCTCCTTCTTTTGTTGACATAGGCTATGGTCCTTTCATTGCCTACCTTTAATCTCTCATGAATTTTCTTGATTTTGATAGTTGTCTCTTCAATAATTTTAGGACCCAACTCTAGCCTGTCTGAGGCTTCCACCCAACAGTGGGGTATCACGCACCTTCTTCCATATAATGCTTCATAAGGTGTCATGCCAGTGATGCTTTGGTAACTATTATTATATAAGAATTCCACCAATGACAAGTGTTGGTCCCATTCACCTCTGAAATCCAAGACACAGCTCCTGAGCATGTCTTCCAGTTTCTGTATCACCCTTTTAGATTGCCCGTCTGTCTGAGGATGATAAGCAGTACTCAGATGAATTTTGGTTCCTAGTGCTTTATGAAAAACACTCCAAAATTGATCTATAAATCTTGGATCTCTATTAGATACAATGGAGTCTGGCACTCTATGTAGTCTTACTATCTCCTGGACATACATCTGAGCTGACTTCCTCGAGGAGTCTGTGAGTTTCATAGGTAAGAAGTGGGCAAATTTGGTTAGCCTATCCACAATGACCTAGATTGTATCATGCCTTAATCTAGTCATAGGCAACCTAGTCAAAAAGTCCATGGTTATGTTGCCCCACTTCCTCACTGGTATAGGTAGTGTCTGTAGGGTAATAGCTGGCTTTTGGTTCTCTACCTTTACCCTATTGCATGTGGCACATTTCAAGACATAAGTAACTATGTCCCTTCTCATGTTTGGCCACCAGAAGTGAGTCTTCAAGTCTTTATATATTTTATCACTTCCTAGATAGATGTTCAACTTGCTTGTGTGAGCTTCTTCAATTATTTCGTCCCTGAGCTTTGCTTCTTTAGGGACATAGATTCGGTCCTTGAAATACAGTAATCCTTGTTTGTAAGCAAAGGATTGATACACGGAACCTTTTTCCTCACCTGAAATTTTTTCAGAGTTTGTCTTCTTCAATGCATCCAGACTGAATTATCAATGTGTAAATTTGGGCTTCCTCCCACTTACACCATTTATGCCACAGGCATAGCAGACTATTCTGCACATCACGATCAGCTATGGATCCTCCTTTCAAAAGTCCTATATACTTCCTTCTCAAGGCATCTACTACTAGATTGCCTTGGCCCTCTATATACTCTATACTATAGTCATAGTCCTTGATGTACTCTAACCATCTCCTTTGCCTCATGTTCAACTCTTTTTGAGTGAATAAGTACTTTAGGCTCTTATGGTTAGAGTAGATCACAAAGGAACTACCCATCAAGTAATGTCACCATTGCTTAAGAGCAATAATCACTGCTCCCAG
This sequence comes from Aquilaria agallochum, assembly GCA_000696445.1. NCBI lineage: Eukaryota > Viridiplantae > Streptophyta > Magnoliopsida > Malvales > Thymelaeaceae > Aquilaria > Aquilaria agallochum. The sequence continues at coordinate 68,918 of KK901154.1, read as the reverse complement.
TTCTAGGTTATGGGTAGGATAATTTTGCTCATGGGGTCTTAACTGCCTTCACCCATAAGCAATGACATTTCTGTCTTGAATAAGCACACAACCTAACCCAGATTTAGATGCATCTGTATATATGATGTAGGGCTTACTTGGATTAGGAAGAATCAATACTAGAGCTTCAATCAACCTCTGCTTCAGCTCCTGGAAACTCTTTTCACACTTCTCAGTCCACTCAAATCTTTGAACCTTCTTGGTCAGATGAGTAAGAACTTAGGCAATCATGGAAAAGCCTGATACAAATCTCCTATAATATCCAGTTAATCCTAGAAAACTTCTAATTTCATTCACAGTTTTTGGTCTTTCCCACTCTTGCACTGCCTTAACTTTTTCAGGGTCTGCCTTAAAGCCTTGTGCATCTATGATGTGCCTAGGAAAGACACTTCCCTTATCCAGAATTCGCACTTGGATAACTTGGCATAAAGCTGATGTTCTAATAGAGTCTTTAGGACAATCTTCAGATGATGTTCATGTCCATTTTTATCCTTGGAATACAATAGGATGTCATCAATGAACACAACCACAAAATTTTCAAGATGTGGTCTGAACACCCTGCTCATCAAGTACATGAAAGTAGCTGGAGCATTAGTCAAAGAAAATGGCATTACTGTGTACTCATAATGCCCATATTTGGTACTGAATGTAGTCTTTGAAATGCCCTCTTCCTCTACTCTCAACTGGAAGTATCCAAATCTCAAATATATCTTGGAGAGGATTTTAGCTCCCTTCCGTTGATAAAAAAGATCCTCTATCCTAGGGGGTGGGTACTTGTTCTTGATAGTCACTGCATTCAGCTGTTGGGTTTCAGGAGCCAGATAGCACAGCAGAATTTAACCGAAACCCTCCAGGATCCAAGTGAAATAGGGTAAACTGAGTGTTCGAAAATTTTCATACCTAATTTTCGGTTGTGATCTCTCACTCAACTGTAGAGTCGAATCACAAAACTTGAACAGTTGACGTGTTCAGGCTCTCTATGGTATCCACACGAGCTTCTCGGGATCACCACGCTTCCACCACGTCCCGGCAGATGCGTTTCTCTTGCGCTCGCAGTGCTAGTTTGCGTCATCCAAGGAATTGCAAGAGANNNNTGAAACACTTGGCCTTATGAACCCTTTTTCAAGAAGTTCATCAAGTTGTTTCTTGAGCTCATTCATCTCTGTGATTGGCATTCTGTAAGGAGGTATGGACATTGGACTAGCTGCTGGTTGCAACTTGATCTCAAACTCAATTTCCCTTAGCGGAGGAATACGTGGTAGGTCTTTAGGAAATACTTGTGGAAAGTCTCTCACTATAGGTATTCTATCCACTTCCTCATCACAGTGCAATTCATTCAATGCATAATAGTAATCATGCTTAGAAATTACAAGTATTTCATCTAGTACCTCTAGTTCCATGCCATGCATTTCATACACTAATTCCTTAGAATTCACCAATGCATGCACTTCACCATCAAGCAATGCGATTTCTTTCTTGGCATAATCAATCCTTATATTATGCATAGCAAACCAATTTATACCCAGCACTAAATGAAACTTAGGAATGTCCAACACTAGTAGACTAGTCATAACCTTAGTCTTTCCTACTACTAGCTCACAATCCTTAGCTAGGTCATTAGTGAAAAGACATTGACTACCTACTGTTTCACTAAGGATATCCTAGGCATGATTTCAGTAGGCAATTTCATGGAATCAACAAATTTCCTAGCCACTATAGACACAGATGCACCACTATCAAACAGAACACTAATAGGCATACCATTAATGTTAATGTTACCTCTCAGTGCTCCTCCCTACTATGATGTCTCTGGCCTCTCCACCTGGAAGACTCTACCAGCTCTTTGCGCTGGAGGCTAAGGCACTGGAGGAACTGGCCTCTGCTATCCCTCCCTAGGTGCTCCCCCTCTACGTCCTTCCCCAATAGGCCTTACTGGACCTTGCTCTTCTGGCCTCTTTTGAGCCTATGGGCAGTCTTTGATCCAACGATCCATGGATCCACATCTTAGAAACACTTGGGTGTCAAAATAGCAAGGTTTCTTTCCATGAAACTTCTTGCATTTAGGGCACCTTAGGCCAGGGAACTTCCCCTTAACCTTGCCCTCACTACCAAAATGCAAACTCTTGGCAATTCCCTTGCCATGTGGTTGCTTCTTTTGCTAGCCTCTACCTGACTACTTTCCCTTCGTCCACTAGGAAAGTACTTACTCTCATACTCTTCTTACTCTACTAATAGAGCTTTCCACACTGCTTCATAGTATGTAATTGCTCCGAACGGTCTAACAGGCTTTCTATTGTCTAACTTTAGGCCTCTGACAAATCTTTTGGCCTTCAACTCCACCAGTCCATGACATTGAGGAGCATACCTCACCAACTGATTGACTTTGTGCTCATACTCTAGGACACTAAAGTTGTCTTGCCTTAGAGCATCAAATTCAGCTTGTTTCATATCCTTGATAGCATCATTAATGTACTGCTCCTGAAACAGTTGTGCGAACTCTGGCTAGCTCATCTCAATATCTCTTCCCGGCCTTCTACCCTTCTCGAAAGTGTACCTATCTCTGGTGTTTCTCCACCACATCTCTACACTGCCTACCAAGTCATAACTAGCCAGTGACACCTTCTTGGAGGAGCTGAGTGGCATCCTCTCAAACATCTTTTCTATGAAGATTAACCATTCCTCAGCTCTCTCTAGCCTAACTCTTCCATCAAACTGTGAAGGTCTTAGGCCTTGGAACCTCTCCAAGAGTTAGACTTCATCTACATCTTCCAGATCCTCTGATCTATGTCTCTTAGATCTGTGAGAGACCTTTGTATGGTGATGTTCTCTATAATCTCTCTGCCTTATCCTAGATCTTCTCTCATGGCCTTGCTCAATCTCATTCTTGGTGGAGGAATAGTCATACACTGAGGGATTGGTATTGGACACTTGACCAATCTCAGACCTTAGTCTTCCTCCTCTTGGATTTTTCCTATCCTCATCGTCCTCCTCCACCGTTTCATCATTTGTGTCTTCCAAGCTTCCAGAAGGAACATATTCAGATGTGTTCCTAGTATCCTCTTCTAATTGCTACTATGCATCTTGAACTCATTCTGCTGGAGCTACTTTAACTCCCCACCGTTGTGCTTGAATCAGCCTAATTAAGTTTTCGTTGAATAGAGCTAAGTTCCTGTAAAGCTCTAACCAAACCTAAGGCACTTCAGGGTTTGGTACCCCTTGTTGGCCTTGATTCCCCCTATTTTGTCCATTTCCTTCTTGGCCAGAATCAGTATGAGGCCTTCGGGGTGGTTCCCCTCTCCTTGTGGCAACCAAGTTTACTTCATACATTGACGATCCATCATAGAGCACATATAAAGATCATAGGTATTTCAATGGTACTTAACACTATTAGCTGACCAAACTGAGTTCATATATGTAGATGCATCCAATGCAACTATATGTTATGTACATGTATAAACCATGCTTTGATGCCAACTTCTGTTACCCACTACAGGGTAGTCCAATTATGGTGCCAAAATTGTGCATTTAGACTCCCGGGATTGGTATTGTTCCGTAGGCCATCAAAACACTACTGTTAGTGTGCATACCCAAGTGGCCCTCTTGGGCACTATGTAAACACATGCATATTGGTCCAACCATCACACACATATTCACATTTCATGCACACTATGGCAGCAACATATACCATAGGTTAGTCCATAAAACACATAATAAACATAACCAAATCACTATGGCAACCCTCCTCAAGCTAATGCTTGGTCTTAGTGGGATTTTAATACTAGTTAGTACTAACTTTGGGCTCTAGAAACCCTCATTTCACTGCCAACATTGTGCACTAGACAATAGGTCACAAAACCTTCAACAAGTGCTCTCCCCTCACTAAGCTTAGTTCATCAAGCTCATGGGTCTCTTCCAAGCTTAGCCCTAGCTCCATGGTTGCTTGAAAATACAAAAAATAACCCATGATAGCAAGAGATCCCTTACCAAAGTGGGTAGGCCAAAAATCAAGCTTGACCCTCGAAGTATCCAAGCAATAGCTCTAGTTTGCTTCCAATTGCTTCCTTTTACCTTCAGATTCAATCAATTGCAAGTTTGAAGGTGTGGTGGCTATGGAGGAAGTGTGGCTATGTTATTGGGCTAGAGGAGGACGAAAATGAGAGAGGGATAAGTGATTTGGCCACTTAAATGGCCTTAAATGAGCTTAAGGGCACAAAACACACTTAACAAGCTTAACCTACTTTATGTCATTTTCCTTCTCACTAATTATGGTTTCTTTGTCTTAAAATCATTGGTACAGATGTGCCCAACATTTTTAACTAATTATCAAGTCTTGGCTGCCTCCCCTACCATGGGATAACCCCACAATTCCACCCATAGACTTAAGTTAAAAGCTTGAACACTTTAAGGTTTACACTAGGACATTTAGGCCCTTGTTGCCTTTAGTGTTTCCTTTGTCCAAACTTGTCTTCCATCAGCAATTTGGTCCTCCAATAGCACTTTCATACCATTCATATCCTTCCCGTAACTCTCCAAGGCTTGTTCTTGAGAGTTTTGCAATTGAGTACCCAAATTTTCGAAACCTTACAAAAAAAGTCCATAGGTTGCTTGACAAACAAGAAATCCTTAAGGCTTTTCTTGGGGGGCAAGTTACCAACTTGGAACACTTTTTAGGAGGTGTTAATCATGTCTTTTACCCCTCACACTTCAATCACTATGGTGAGAATTACACAATTTAATGGTTTTTTGCCATTATGACAGACTTGTAATTCTCCCAATTTTTGAGGTGGTAACAAGTTGCGAATGTTTCCATTCCATTCTAAAGAAGTTATGAATGTTTCTATTCCAAACTAGTGTTCAATGTTTCTATTTCATTCTAAACAAGTTGTGAATGCTTTTATTCCAAACAATTACGAATGTTTCTATTCTAAACTTGTTGTCATTGTTTCATTTCAATCTAAGTAAGTGGTGAATTTTTTCATTCCAAACTAGTTATGGATATTTCTATTCGATCTTAGTTTTGAAAGTTTCTATTCCAAACTAGTTGGGAATTTTTCCATTCCATTCTAATCAAGTTGTCAATGTTTCTATTCTAAGCTAATTGTGAATGTTTCCATTCCATTCTAAAGAAGTTGTGAATGTTTCTATTCAATGCAACTTATGAATGTTTCTATTCCAAACTAGTTATGATTGTTTCCATTTCAATCTAAACAAGTTGTAAATGTTTCTGTTCCAAACATGTATTTAATGTTTCAATTCCAAAGTAGTTTTGAATATTTCCATTTCAATCTAAGAAAGTTATGAATATTTCCATTCCAAACAAGTTATCAATGTTTCTATTCCAAACTAGGTCTAAATGTTTCAAATCTATTCTAAATAGATTGTGAATGTTTCTATTACAAAAAAGTTGTGAATGTTTCCATTCCAAATATGATATGAATGTTTCTATTCCAAACTAGTTGTGAATGTTTCCATTCTATTCTAAACAAGGTGTGAAAGTTCCTCTTCTAAAGAAGTTGTGAATGTTTGTATTCCAAACAAGTTGGAATGTTTCTATTCCTATGTAGTTATGATTGTTTGCATTTTTGTTACCATCTCACAAAAATGGGAGAATTGGAAAGTGTGACATAATGGTCAAAAACCATTATATTGAGTAATTCTCATCATAGTGATTGAAGTGTCAGGGGTAAATGGTATGATCAACACCTCCTTAAAAGTTTTCTAAGTTGGTAAGTTGGCCCCCAAGAAAATCCATAAGGATTGCTTGTTTGTAAAACAACCTATGGACTTTTTTGTACGGTTTTGGAAACTCAGGTAGTCAATTGAAAAACTCTTAAAAGATAGCTAAGGAGAGTTATGAGAAGGATATGGATGGTATGAATGTACTATTGGAGGACCAAATTGCTTGTGGAAGACAAGTTTGGACAAAGAAAACACAAAAGGCTTTAAGGACCTAAGTGTCCTAGTGTAAGCCTTTGGATGTCCAAGCTTTTGACTTAAGTCAAATGGTGAAATCATGGGGCTATCCCACATGAGGAAGGGTGGCTATGGCATGATAAGGATGTAAAAAATGTAGTCCAGGATTTTAAGATTGAGAAACCATGGTTTTGTAGCAAGGAAAATGAGATAAAGCATGGTTAAGGCTATTAAGGGTGTTTAGTGCACTAAAGCCCATTTAAGTAGTCTTTTGCTTCTTTTCTTCTCTCATATTCGAACCTACCAGCCACCAGCCACCTCCACACTTCCTCCATGCCCAACATACCTCCAAGCTTGTAATTAGTTGCAATTAAAATCAAGAAAGGGCAATTGGAAGCATACTAGTGCTATTGCTTGGGGTGCACAAAGAATCAACCTTAAAATTTGGCATACCCATCAAGGTAAGGAGTTCTCTTGCTCTAATGGAATGTTTACTATATTTTTGGGCATCAATGGAGCTAGGGCTAGGCTTGGAAGAGAGCCATGAGCTTGATGAACCAAGCTTAGTGAGGGGAGTGCACTAAGTGAAGGTTTTGTGACCTAGTGTGAAGTCCATAATGATGGCAGTGAATTTGGGGTTTTTAGAGCCCAAAGTTAGTAATAACTAGTGTTAAAAATATCCTAAGACCAAGCTTATGCTTGAGGAGGGCTACCATAGTGATTTGCTTATGTTAATTGCATGTTTTATGGATTAACCAATGTTAATTGTTGTTGCTGCATTTCATGTGTTCGATGTTTGTGTTTGCATGCTGCATTTGATTGCTATACGTTGGATATACGCATTGTGTTTTTGTATTTTTTAGTGTCTTTGGATACAGGTGATACCAAGGTTTACACTACCTTAAGAGTATAAGTGTTCTCCTTACTAAGTTTCCAAGTGAAACTTACCTCCCCTCAAATCTGTCCATTTTAAGTGTTGCACATAGATCTCATTCAAACTGACCTTTTTCATTTGAGTTTTGACCTAAAATTTTGGTTACTTGAACTCCCATATATCTAGTTGTGATCTGGAGTGTTTGGTGATTTTAGGAGCACATTTGGTATTTTTAGTGAATGCTTACCGTGTTATGTAACAGCTGTCCAGTATTCTATTTTTGGAGTGCATGTGTCTAAAGCTCTCTTGTAACTAGGGTGCATATTTTAGCTGAGTTAAGAAAATTATGTAGTTCACGGATGCATGCAAATGTAAGGCATGTAAAGTTTGGATGAGTATGTGAACAATTATGGGTTGTTTTGCTATGCATGTGGATGGTATGCATAGGCTGCCTAGTGTGCAAGATGGGCAGCCTGTTTGTAAATTTTGCATTGGCTATGTAAAGATACGAGCTACAAGGGAATGTAATTCCTAGGTGTCTTGGACATGTATGGAATCATCTTGAGGGGCTTATCCCTTGTGAATGAAGTGATTGCATGCTTAGAAAATTTCATATGGACAAAATGATCATAAAGCAACCAGAATTTCAACCTTGTACTCTAAGTACTATAACTCCTTGTGTAGAATGAATCTTACTATGAGACATTGACCACACTTATAGAATATCTAGAGGTTTAACTTGGCTTTTTAATTTCTGCGTTTAGAGCCCTGTAGCCAAAGTTATGCATTACAAATTTGGCAAAGTTATTGTAAATTTGGTTAGAATTTTGTAACCAACTTAAAAAATCTATAACTTGGTCCAAAGGTGGGCTATTGATGTAAAACCAAATTCCCTGGTTTGGCTTAAGTCTCTAATTGATAATGAAGCAACTAAAATAGGGGTACATGGCTAGATTAAAATAGTTTTTTGCTGGAAGTCTCAGGTGTAGTGACTGGTTACTTAAACTTAACATGATTGCATAATGTGTGGTAGCCAAGATTAAGACTCATGCTAGTGTTTTCGTTCCTTGCTGCCATGGTGTGCATAAAATGTGAATATGTGTGTAATGGTTGGACCAATATGCATGTATTTACATAGTGCCTAAGAGGGTCACTTAGGTATGCACACTAAGGGTATTGTTTTAATGGCCTAAAGGACATATCAAACCTGGGGTTTTAAATGTACAATTTTGGCACTATAACTATCCTACCCCGGAGTGGGTAACAATTTCAATCTAACCAAGTTGTGAATATTTCAATTCAAGAACAAGTTATGAACATTTTTATTCCATACTAGTTGTGAATGCTTCTATACCAAACTAGGTGTGAATGTTTCCATTCCAATCTAACCAAGTTATGAATGTTTCTACTCAAAACTAGTTGTTACTATTTCCATTACATTCTAAAAAATTTGTGAATGTTTCTATTCCAAACAAGTTGTGAATGTTTCCATTCAATACTAAACAAGTTGTGCATCTTTCCAATTCCAAACTAGTTGTGAATATTTGCATTCCATTTAGAACAAGTTGTCAACGTTTCTTTTAAAACTAGTTATGATTGATTCCATTTCAATCTAAGCAAGTCCAGAATGTTTCCATTCCAAACACGCTATGAACATTTCTATTCCATAATAGTTTTGAATGTTTCTTTTCCAAGCTACATGTGAATGTTTCCATTCCTTTCTAAATAAGTTGTGAATGTTGCTATTCCAAACTAGCTGTGAAAGTTTCAATGCAATTCTAAAAAGGTTGTGAATGTTTCTTCTCCAAAAAATTTGTGAATGTTTCCATTTCAATCAAGGCAAGTTGTGAATATTTACATTGTAAACTATTTGTGAATGTTTCCATTCTATTCTAAACAAGTTGTGAATCTTTCTTTCTAAACTAGTTGTCAACGTTTCCATTCCATACTAAACAAGCTATGAATGTTTCTATTTCAAACTAGTTGTGAATATTTCCATTCTATTCTAAACAACTTGTGAATGTTTCTATGCCAGACAAGTTGTGAATGTTTCTATTCCAAACTAGTTGTGAATGTTCCCAGTTCACTTTGAACAAGTTGTGAATGTTTCTGTTACCAACTTGTGATTTTTTCCAATGCATTCTAAGCAAGTTGTTAATGTTTCCATTGCACACAAGTTGTGAATATTGCCATCAATGCCAAACAAGTTTTGAATGTTTCTATTCCAAACAGGTTGTGAATGTTTATATTCCAAACAACTTGTTAATGTTTCCATTCCATTATACACAAGTTGTGAATGTTTCTATTCTAAACTTGTTGTCAATGTTTCTATTCCAAACAAGTTATGAATGTTTCCATTCGATTCTAGACAAGTTGCGAATGCTTCCATTCCAAACAAGTCATGAATGTTTCTATTCCAAACAAGTTGTGAACATTTCCATTCCATTCTAAATAGGTTGTGAATGTTTATATTCCAAATTAGTTCTAAATGTTTCCATTCCAGTCTAAACTAGTTGTTAAGGTTTATATTCCAAACAAGTTGTAAATCTTTCTATTCCAAACTAGCTATGAGTGTTTCCATTCTATTCTAAATAGGTTATGAATGTTTATTTTCCAAACTAGTCCTGGTTCTTCTAATTTCAATCTAAGCAAGTTGTGAATGTTTCCATTCCAAACAAGTTATGTATGTTTCTATTCCAACTAGTTTTGAATGATATCAGTTCAATCTAACAACTTGTGAATGTCTCCATTCCAAACAAGATATGAATGTTTCTATTTCAAAACTAGATGTTACTATTTCAATTATATTCTAACCAAGTTTTGAAAGTTTTTATTCCAAACAAGTTTTGAATGTTTCTATTGCCAACCGGTTCTGATTGTTTCCATTCGATTATTAACAAGTTGTAAACACTTCTATTCCTAACTAGTTGTAATGTGTCCATTCTATTCTAAACAAGTTGTGAATGTTTCTCTTCCAAACTAGTTGTGAATATTTCCATTCCATTCTAAACCAATTGTGAAAGTTTCTATTCCAAACAAGTTTTGAATGTTTCTATTCCAAAGCAGTTATGATTGTTTCCATTTCAATCTAAGCAAGTGGTGAATCTTTCCATTCCAAACAAATTGTGAATGTTTTTATTCCATACTAGTTGTGAGAGCTTCTATTCCAAACTAGGTGTGAATTTTTTCACTCCAATTTAAGCAAGTTCTTATTGTTTCTATTCAAAACTAGTTCTGAATGTTTCCATTCCATTCTAAACAATTTGTGAATCTTTCTATTCCAAAATAGTTATGAATGTTTTCATTCCATTCTAAACAATTTGTGAAAGTTTCTATTATAAACTAGTTGTGAATGTTTCTATTCCATATTAGTTCTGACAGTATCCATTCTGAACTAGTTGGGTATGTTTCCATTCCATTCTAAACATGTTGTGAGTGTTCCCATTCCATTCTAAACAAGTTGTGAATGTTTCTATTCCAAACTAGTTGTGATTGTTTCCATTTCAATCTCAGCAAGTTTTGAGTGATTCCATTTTAAAAAAGTTATGAATGTTTTTATTCCATACTAGCTATGAATGTTTCTATTCCAAACTTGTTGTGAATGTTTGCATTCCTTTCTAACCAAGTTATGAATGTTTCTATTCCAAACTAATCATGAATATTTCCATTCAATTCTAAACGAGTTATGAATGTTTATATTCCAAACAAGTTGGGAATGTTTCTATCCCAAACTAGTTGTATGTGTTTCAATTTCAATCTTGGCAAGTTGTGAATATTTCCCTTCTAAATTAGTTGTGAAAGTTTCTATTCTAAAGTTTTTGTGATTGTTTCCATTCTATTCTAAACATGTTGTGACTGTTTCTATTCCAAGCTAGTTATGAATGTTTCCACTCCATTCTAAATAACCTGTGAATGTTTTTATTCCAAAAGAGATGTGAATATTTCCTTTCCATTCTAAACAAATTGTGAAAGTTTCTAATCCAAACAAGTTGTCAATGTTTCTATTCCAAACTAGTTATGATTATCTCCATTTCAATCTTAGCAAGTTGTAATTGTTTCGATTCAAAACAAGTTGTGAATGTTTCTATTTCGAACTAGTTCTGAATCTTCCCACTCTATTTTGAATAGTTTGTGAATGTCTCTATTGCAAACACATTGTGAATGTTTTCGTTTTATTATAAACAAGTTGTGAATGTTTCTATTGGAGACAAGTTGTTAATGTTTCTGTTCTGAACTAGTTGTGAACATTTCTATTCCTAACTAGTTGTGAAAGTTTCCTTTTCAATCTCAACAAGTTGTGAATATTTCCATTCCAAGCATATTGTGAATGTTTCTTTTCCAAAACTAGTTGTGATTGTTTCTATTCCAATCTAGTTGTGCATGTTTCCATTCCATTCTAAACAAGTTGTGAGTGTTTTCATTCTAAACTAGTTGTTAATGTTTCCATTCCATTCCAAACATGTTGTGAAAGTTTCTATTCTAAATGAGTTGTGAACATTTCCATTCCATTCTAAACAAGTTGTGAATGTTTCTATTCCAAAGCAGTTATGAATGTTTACATTTCATTCTAAGTAAGTTGTGAATGTTTCCATTCCAAACAAGTTGTGAACATTACTATGCCATACTAGCTATGAATGATTCTATTCTAAAAAAGTTGTAAGTGTTTGCATTATGTTATCACTCTATGTGATTAAATACAGTGACCATATTTAGTGTATCCAAGTCCCAGGGCAATGCGTGTTCAATCGGACGTTAGAGCTTCTACACTTTATTTGTCCAGTTGGCCATCTTGGTCTTTATGTGAAAATGTGTATACTGGTACAACCATCATACACATGTTCACACAAAATTCATCTAGGAGTAATGATGACAGCCAAATTCCTTATTCTTGCCCAAAATGGAATTTGAATAAAATCTCCAAGTCCATGTGCAATCATATAAACACTAGGTGCACTTGGTGCCCATTTCATGTGTCCAAACTTTCACACTATATCCAATTCAATTTCTACTTGTGTCTTCTTGTAAGCTAGAGGTTTTAGACCCTTTAGTACAATTAAACCTTCATAAGGAAACAAATTTAAGATATTAAATCCATATAGGTTTCCAATTATGGGTTTTATACTTAACCTGGTTAAATTGACCGTATGAACAGTACATAGCAAAATCAGCTAACTTTGACTAGTTATAATTCTAGCTACAGGGCACCATATCCAATGATTCAAAGGCCAAATTCTTCTTCTTGAAGTTTTCTAAGTATGGGAAAAATTTTATAGTCAAACACACTATGTTCGGGTAAGTTATGATAGTTCATGTACGGGGTGCCAAATATGTGCATCTAATGACAATAATGCCCATACAAAAATACATAAAATTCATGCACTTCAAATCTAGGTGCAAAGCCAACATGGGCAATTCCATACATGTTTTAGGCACATGGGAAAGCCATTTTCATGAATTTTAAGTCATTCCATAAGCGTTGAACATAATTTCTTTTAAAATAGCCCGTATGTTGCAAAATGGATAGAATCGCACATACAAGCTCAAACATCACTTCATTACTTCAAATATCATCCATATAACTTCCACAGTGTATTTGCATGCATCAATACATTATACATATGCCCTAGCTTAGTTGGGTATTTACATTAGCTTATTGGAGACCCTTACAAATACAATGAACTCCAGAAACTTCAAAAGTCAGCTGCTATGTAAGGTAGAAAGTACCACCACTAAAATTAGTAACCATGCTCTAAAAAACATGAAACATTATAGTTTAATAACAAACATATCGAAGTTTATGTACCTAAAATTTCATACGATAACCCAAATTACAATTATTTCTTTGAATGTTCCCTTTCAGGTGTTCCTGAAAATGGACAAAAGGGGGGGTAAGCTCATTTGAAGAACTTAGTAAGGGCTTATCTTTAAAATCTTGAATTCCCAGGCATAAACCTGAAATCCACAAACATAATAACACAAAAACACAGTACATATATTTAGATATACCCATCCAAATGCATAAACAAACACAGTAACAAACATATGTAAGGTTGGCAGTATTAACACAGTAGGGTTAGTGATAATCATTCACATAATCAATATGTAATCAATATTGCGGCCCTCCTCAAGCTAAATCTTGGTCTTAGGAGGTCATTAGGTCTTTTTTAGTACTAATTTGGGCTCTAGAAACCCTTTCATAAGTTGCCATCTTTATGAATGAAAAATAGTAAGGTTGAAACATTGTTCATGCACTCCCCCTTAACATATACTTGGTACATAGAGCTTTTTGCTCTCTTTCAAGCATTGTCTTAGCTCCATGGATATTTGATCATCATCTTAGAATAGTAAATAGATAGGAGACAAAAAGATAAACCATTACCTAGACTATGAAAAAATTGAAACCCTAGATGAACCTGAAAACTAGGGTTTATGGCTTTCCTCGATGCTTCGGTTGTTTTGTCTTATTTTCTCTTGGTTGTTTGTAGTAAGGTGGTTATGGTTGATGGTGGAGGAGCTCAAGGAGATGAATATAGTAGGTGGAGGTCAAATTTGGGAAGAAAAAGGGAAAAAAATGATTGTTTTCCAGCTTTGTTTATTTCTTTGTCTTTAGTAATGACATGTTTACAAATTTTCCAAAATTCAAGCTGCACTTGGGCAATATTTTTTCCAGCCATTTGGGATGGTAAAATGATAGCTTTTGCTCTTCCATTACCTTATTCAATGGTCATTTTGACCATAATAAAAGTTAAGGAAACTTTGGTCCTTAAGTGCCCAAAAACTTTACATGCTAATCTTTGCCTCCTTGAGCGCTTTGCTTCCCAAAAATATCTTAAATTTCATCCATGTCATTTCTTCATAATTCCACGCATGCTATTTCCATAGCCTTTTTTTAAAATTTGTGCAATTGGGTACCCAACCTTTGCAACCTTACAATTTAGTCCATAGGTTACTTGAAAACGAAGCAATGTATTAATGTTTTCTTAAGGATCAAACTATCATTGTGTGTGCCACTTAAGGGAGTATGTATTGAATACTTTGCACTTCACAATTCATACACTATGGTGAAAATTGAAGAATATAAGTTTAGGCCCTCATGTTGTAATTTTCCCATTTTGTGAAGGTGTAACATTTCTCTACCCATAAAAATTTTGGTCCTCCAAAATTTCCTTTACCTTGTGGTACTCTTCTGGATATGTCTCTTACATTTTTTTCTTAGTTTCCCAGGTCACCTCTCTTTCAGAATCGTGTCACCATTTAACTTTGACCATGGGAATAAGTTTGTTTCTTAGCCTTTTGGTATCCTTAGCTAAGATAGCTATAGTTTCTCTTCATATGTCAGAATAGGCTTTAATTGTATATCTTGCATTGCAATAGCATACTTTGTGTCTAGTAAACACTTCTTAAGCATACTGATGTGGAAAATATTTTGGGCACTTGACATACTTGGTGATAGAGCTAACCTAAAAGCCACCTTGCCAACTGTTTCGAGTATTTCATAAGGACTGATGGACCTTGGAGCTAGTTTACTTCTTTCACCAAATCTGGCAGTGCTTTTGGTTGGTGCCACTTTAATCCATACTTTATCACCAACCTTAAACTGTAAGTCTCTTCTTCTTTTGTTCAAATCAGCAGTGGTCTTTTTCATTGGCTATGCGTAATTTTTCCTGTACCATCTTGATTTTGCTTGTTGTTTCTTCAATGATTGTCAAACTAACTGTAGCCTATCTGACGCTTCCATGCAACAGTGAAATGTCATGCACCTTTTCCCACAAAGGGCTTCATAACATGCTATACCAATGGTGCTTTGATAATTGTTGTGATAAGAGAATTTCACCAAAGGTAAATGTTGGTCCCATCCTACCTTGAAATCCAAGACATAACTCCTGAGCATGTCTTCTAATATGTAAATCACCCTCTTTATTTGTCCATCAGCTTGAGAAGCAGTGCTCAGGTGGATTTTGGTTCCTAGTGCTTTATGAAAAACACTAAAAACTCTAGTTGTAAAACTTGGATCTCTGTTTGACACTAAGGAATCTGGCACTCCATGCAATCTTACTATCACTTTCACATACATTTGTGACAACTTTTGTACTGGATCTATAATCTTTATTGACAAGAACTGTGCACATTGGTCATTCTATAAATAATAACCAAAATTGTATCATGCTTTAATCTGGTCATAGGCACCCTACATAGGAAGTTCATAGTAATGTTGCCTTACTTCCTCACTGGAATAGGTAGAGTTTAAAGTGTTCTTGCCAGCTTCTAGTGCTCTACCTTCGCTCTTTGGCATGTGGCACATTTAGAGACATATGTACCTATGTCATTTTTCATGTCCGGCTACCAAAAATGTGTATTCAAGTGTTTGTACATTTTCTCACTACCAGGATGGATATTCAATTTACTAGTCTGAGCCTTATCAAAAATTTGATTTCAGATTTCTTGCTTCCTAGGCACATATATTCTATCCTTTAAGTACAATAATCCTTGCTTATAAGCAGAGGATTCATACAAGGACCCTTTGTCTGCCCCTGAAATCTTCTTCAGGTTTGGGTCTACTTCTTATGCCCTTATTGTCTCCTCAATCCACCTAAATAGAAAAGTTAATGTATCGACTTGTGCTTCATCACACTATTGCCACTTATGCCAAAGGCATATCAAACTATTCTTCTCACTAGTATCTACCAAGGATCCACCTTTCAGCAAGTCAGTGTACTTTTTACTTAAGGCATCTGCCACTAGATTGCCTTTACCCTAATTGTACTCAATGTTGCAATGGTAGTCTTTGATATACTCTAACCATCTTCTTTGATTTATGTTCAACTCTTTATGACCAAATAGGTACTTTAGGCTTTTAAGGTCAATGTATATCACAAATGAGCTTCCCAACAGGTAATGGCTCCACTGTTTTAAGGCAAAGATCACCACAACAAGCTATAGGTCATTGGTATGATAGTTTTGCTCATGGGGTCTTAGTTGCCCTAACCCATAAACAATAACATTTCTATCTTGCATCAGAACACATCCTAACCCAGATTTAGATGCATCTGTATAAATGATGTAAGGCTTGCTTGGATCAGGTAGAATTAGTATTGGAGCTTGGATCAATCTACTTTTCAACTATTGAAAGCTCTTTTCACATTTTTTAATCCACTCAAACATTTGACCCATCTAGGTCAATTGAGTAAGAACTAAAGCAATCATGGAAAATTTTGGCACAAATCTTCTGTAATAGCCTGCGAGTCTTAGGAAGCTTTTGACTTTCTTTATAGTCTTAGGCGTTTCCCACTCTTGGACAACCTTGAACCTTTTAGGGTCTGCACTAAGGCCTTATGCATCAATGATGTGTCTTAGGAAAGACACTTCCTTTAACTAGAATTGGCATTTGGAAAATTTTGCATATAGTTGATTTCCCAATGGTGTGTTCTAGACAATTTTTAGGTGAAGCTTATGTTGACTTTCATCCCTAGAATACATTATGATGTCATCAATGAACACCACTACAAACTTATCCAAGTATGGTCTGAACACATGGTTCGTTAAAAGTGGTAGGGGCATTAGTCAGGCCAAATGGCATGACTGTATACTCATGGTGTCCATATCTTGTTCTAAATGCTATCTTGGATATATCCTTGTTTTTTACCCTTAACTTAAAGTACCCAAATCTCAAATCAATCTTAAAGAAGATCTTTGCTCCCTTAAGTTGATCAAATAGATCTTCAATCCTAGGGAGTAGATACTTGTTCTTGATGGTCACAGCATTCAGCTTTCTGTAGTTAATGCACAGTCTTAATGAGCCATCCTTCTTTTTCACAAAGAGAACTAGAGCTCCCCACACTGAAATACTTGGTCTTCTAAACCCATTTTGAAGAAGTTCATCAGGTTGTTCTTGAGCTCAGTCATCTCTGTGATTGGCATCTTGTAAGGAGGTATGGATATTGGTGTAGCTCTAGGTTGTAGTTTTATCACAAATTCAATCTCTCTTGGAGGATGAATACTTGGTAGGTCTTTAGGAAAGACTTGTGGAAAGTCTTTCACTACAGGTATCCTACAAATCTCTTCTTCAATTTT
Organism: Aquilaria agallochum; assembly: GCA_000696445.1. Classification (NCBI taxonomy): domain Eukaryota; kingdom Viridiplantae; phylum Streptophyta; class Magnoliopsida; order Malvales; family Thymelaeaceae; genus Aquilaria; species Aquilaria agallochum. The sequence continues at coordinate 52,021 of KK901154.1, read as the reverse complement.
AGCATCATTTAAAGCATAGTATTTATCTTTAGAAATCGTACGAATTTCATCCATAACTTCTAGTTCCATGCCATGCATTTCATACACTAATTCCTTAGAATTAACTATTGAATGCACTTCATCACTAGCGAATGTAATTTCTTTTTTAACACAATCAATCATTATACCATGCAGAGTGAACCAATTCATACTCAACAAATTATTATATTTTTTAATATTTAACACTAGTAGATCGGGTAGAATCTTAGTCTTTCCTACTAGCACACATTTCTTAGCTAGTTCATTAGTAAAAAGACATTGACTACTTGCTGTCCTTATTAATGATATGTTATGCATGAATTCAATACGCAATTCCATAGATTAAGCTAACTTCCTCACCAAAATGGACACTGAGTCACCTATTTTAAACAATGCACTATCAGGCAAACTATTTAAATAAATGTTTCATCTTAATGCACCCAATTAGGATGTTTTTCCTCTACCAATCTGGAACACTTTTCTAGCTTTCTACACTTGTGGCCTTTGAGGCCTTGGAGGACCCCTTGGTTGATTGTCTCTGGCAGTTGGCACATTTGGCCTATTTTGGCCTTGGTCCACTGGCCCTCTTCTTTGGACTAAAGAGCAGTCCTTGATCCAGTGATCCAATGATCCACATCTGAGACATGCTTCTGTCTCAAAGAAACATGGCTTCTTGCCATGCTACTTCATCCATCGAGGGCACTTTGGGCCAACAAACTTACTTTTGTCCTTACCATCCATACTAGATTTTCCAACCTTGGCAATGTCCTTGCCTCTCATTGGTTTCTGCAATCTTCTAGCCAGGCTGGTCTCTCCTGGTTCACTGGGAAAAAACTTACTTTTAAATTCTTCTTGTTTTACCAATAGAGCCTTCTACACTACATCATGATTGGTAATGGCACTGAATGGCCCCACAACTTTCCTAATATTTTCCCTTAAGCCTCTAACAAACCTTTTTGCTTTAAGTCCCTGCAACCGATGGTACTATGGTGCATACCTGAGGTTGTCCTATTTCAAAGCATCAAATATTGTGTCCTTAAATCTTTGATGCTATCACTAATATAGTGATCTTTGAACACTCTAGTGAATTATGACCATGTCATTTCAAACTCATGATTTGCTCTCTTGCCCCTTTGACCAGTATATCTATCTCTGACACTTCTCCACCACGTTTCTGTACTACCAACAAGATTATAAGTAGCCAAAGATACTTTATTGGTGGAGCTTAGGTGCATCCATTCAAACATCTTTTTAATGAATGCCAACCATTCTGGAACTTTCTCTAGTCTAGCTCTGCCATCAAAATGTGGAGGTCTTACGACTTGGAATGTCTTAAATAGTCTGACGTCATTAGAGCCCTCTAGGTCCCTAACTCTATGTCTCCTAGACCTGTGTGATTCCTCAAACTCCTGATGCTCTCTGGGTCTCATTCTTTCTTGCCTTTCACTAGGGCTTTTAGCTTCCGAGTGACTATCTCTTGACACTTAGCCAAACTCAGACCTAATTCCTCTACCTCTTGGATGTCTTCTATCATCATCTTCTCTAAATTCTTCATCCTCATTTCTTTCAGAAGGAACATTCACTAGGTTGTTCTTAGCAACTTCTTTGTTTACTCCTGTGGTAGTTAAGCTTGCAGTAGCCTTACTAAGTTTTCATTTATCTAGGTCAGATTTATTTGCAGTTAGACCCACACTTGTGCTACTTCATTTCATGTGCTAGGTTTTCTACTTCCTAAACCCTTGGCTACTCTTGTACACCTTTCCATTTTTGTTGGCCTGCCTTTGCTTAGTAGGAGGTCTTAGTAGTCCTTGATCCCCTCTCCTTGTGGCAACCATTTTCTCATTTCATAATAATTAGAAGAGCACAATATATAATATGTGTTAGGTACTTAACACTAGTAGCTGACCCAACTAAGCTATATGTGTGCAACTATATACATCATGTCATGTGCACATAAACAACATTCAAACCATGCTTTAATACCAACTTCTGTTGCCACTCTGAGTGCTTAATACAATGGCCATATTTAGTGTGATCAAGTCCCAGTGCAATGCATGTTCTGTAGGCCATCAAAACATGTACACTATATTTATCCAATTGGCTTTCTTGGTCTTTTTGTAAAGATGTGTATATTGGTCCAACCATCACTCACATATTCATATAAAATTTCCTCTAGGAGTATTGACAACATTCAAATTCTTTATTCCTGGCTAATATGGAATTTGAATAAATCCCCAAGTGCATGTACAATCATATGCACACTTGGTGCACTTGGTGCCCACTTCATGTGTCCAAAATTTCACACCGTGTCCAACTCAAATTCTACCCATGTCCTTCTATGCGGTAAGCATTTTAAACCCTTTAATACAGTTAAAACTTCATCGGGAAACAAATTTGAGGCATTAAATCCATACAAGTTTGTAATTATGGATTTTATACTCAACCAAGTTAAATTGACCATATGAATAATACATAGCAAAATTGGCCAACTTTGACACTCTAGCTACAAGGCACAAAATCTAGTGATTTAAAATCCAAATTCTTCATCTTTAAGTTTTCTTAGTATGGTCAAAATTTCATAGCCAAACTCATTATGCACAGTAAGTTATGGCAATTGAAGTATTAGGTACCAAATCTATGCAACTAATGACCACAATGCTCATACAAAAATTCATAAACCTTCATGAACTTCATTTCCAAGTGAAAAGCCAACATGGGCAATTCCATACATGTTTTACACACATTTGGAAGCCATTGCCTTGAATTTTAAGTCATTCAATAAGCATTTAACCGAAATCTTCTAGGATCTAGGTGAAACTGGGTAAATCGGGTGCTCAAACTTTTATACCTAGCTCAGTTGAGATCTTTCACCCAACTGTTGAGTCGAATCACAGAACTTGAATAATTGACGTGTTCAAGCACTCTATGGTATCCACACAAACCTATCAGGATCACCACGTCCCCACCATGTCCTAGTAGATTAGTTCCTCTTGCGGTCGTAGTGCTAACTTGCATCCACCAAGGAATGGCAAGAAAATAGTGCAGCTGGAACCTTCAGAACACTTCTAATTTCATCCTTGAGGAGGTTGAGGCAAGAGTAGTGAATTTCTCACTATATGATGTATTTATAGTGAGACTCAACTCTCAAGCCTAATAGGTTTCAAAGCCCTAATCCGATTAGGCTTTAATTTTAGGCCTAATAATGGCTCAACCATTGGGCTAATCATTAATATGAAATTATCATGAAACCAAGACCAAACAATTTGGCCCATGCAGTCAAATAATCCAATTGGCTCTATGTGTGTGACCCAATAGGCTCATATCACATTGGCAATGACATAGATCACATTTATGATCATAAAAAATGAGCGGTGTCTAGCAACACATCATTACTGCCCAAATGAAAAGATTGTCGGTGATTTGACTAAACCTTTATGATCATTATCTGTATATGCCATTGTCCCTTTATCCAAGATATCAAGACCAACCACGAGACATGGAATGTGTCACTCTCATATAGCCTGATCTATGGTTTCCTGATTACCAAGTGAACTAACTTAAACTGATGAAATTGATATCATATATCAACTTATCCGAGCATGGCCAGGCATTTTCTTAGTCTCACTCTATCAAGGGGCCCAGAGATATCACTCCCGTTACTTAGGAAGGAGAAATCCCATCTTGATCATACAAAACCCTGTGCATGATATGTGACATACCCAATAACCTCCTTTAAGTTCACTCTGTTACGAGCAACAAAGTGAAGTATCAAAGAATGTGACTCACATGTAGGGAACCTTGATGACCTTAGGTCAAAGGACTACATATACATGATCACTATGAGAATCACTTATGACACTCATATAATGATCCATGTAGAATTCTCATGATGGGTCAGTCTAGTACAGAAGATCTCCAACTTGTACCCATATGTAGACTACATATGTTATATTAGTCTCCACATATGCTAGTCTTTATGTATTATTGCAACCCGCTCCATGATAATACTAGACCAGGGACATTTAAGGATATCATTATTCTAGGGTTATAATTATGTTTATTACGTTACATAGAAATAGAACAACAAACATAATTTCTAAATTAATGCCTTAATAAAATATCTTGCCTCAATGTCCAAAATACAATCATCTCATGATTGGCTTTTGGGCACAAGACTAACTCTTACAAACACAATGCACACCAGAAAGATCAAAAGGCAGCTGCTATGTAGGGCAAAAAGTACTAGCACTAAAATTAGGAAATGTGCTCTAAAAATCATGAAACACTCCAGTTTAATACTAGACATACTCAAGCTTATGTACTAAAATTTCACAAGAAAAGTCAAACTACAATTTTTAGTTTGAATGTTCGCTTTTAGGTGTTCTTGAGAATGGACAGAATGAGGGGTAAGTTCGTTTGAAGAACTAATAAGGACCTATCTTTAAAATCTTGAAAACCTAGGCATAATGATGAAATTCAAAGACACTAAAACATAGAAACATAGCACATATACATAGATATACCCATCCAAATGCACAAACAAACATAGCAACAAACATATGTAATGCTGATAGCAACAACACATTAGGGTTAGTTCATAATCATTCACATAATCAATATGTAATCAGGATGGTAGCCCTCCTCAAGCTAAAGCTTAGTTTTAGGCTGCCATCTTTATGCATGAAAAATAGTAAGGTTGAAACCTTGTTCATGCACTCCCCCTTAACCTATACTTGGTTCATAGAGCTTTTTGTTCTCCTCCAAGCATAGTTTTAGCTCCATGGATGTTTGATCATCATCTTAGAACAGTAAACAACTGTGAAAAAAGAAGATAAACCCTTACCTTAGCTTATGAAAAACCAAAAACTCTAGATGAACCTGAAAACTATGGTGTATAGTCTTCCTTTGATGCTTCAGTTGTTTTCTCTTGCTTTGTTTTGGTTGTGTGCAGTAAGGTGGTTATGGTTAGTAGTGGAGGTCAAATTTGGGAAGAAAATGGGAGAAAATGATTTTTTTTCTAGCTTTATTTCTTTCTTTGTCTTTAGTAATGTCATGTTTGCAAATTTTGTAAACTTCAAGCCACACTTAGACAACATTTTTGCCAACCATTTGGGATCGAAAAATGATAGTTTTTGACCTCTCATTACCTTAGTCAATGGTCATTTTGACCTTAACAAAAGTTAAGGAAACTTGGGTTCTTAAGTGTCCAAAAGTATCAAATGCTAATCTTTGCTTCCCTGAGCACTTTCCTCCCCAACAATACCATAAATTCCATCCATGTCCTTTCTTCATAATACCATCCATGTCCTTTCTTCATAAGTTACTTGGAAATTAGGCAATGTATTAATGTTTTCTTAAGGACCAAACCATCATTGTATGCCCAGCTTAAAGGAGTCTGTATTGAATACTTTACACTTGAAAATGCATATAGTATGGTGAAAATTAAAGTATATAAGTATAGGTCCTCAAGCTGTAATTTTCCCAGTGTAACACATTCCCTTCCCAAAAAGTTGTGAATGTTTCTATTCCAAACTAGTTGTAAATGTTTTCATTCGATTCTAAACTAGTTGTAAATGTTTTGATTCAATTATAAATGAGTTGTAAATATTTCTATTACAAACAAGTTGTGGATGTTTCCATTCCATTCTAAATAAGTTGTGAATGTTTCTATTCATAAACTACTTGTGAATTTCTCCATTCCATTTTGAACATGTTTTGAATGTTTGTATTCCAAACAAGCTATGAATATTTCTATTCCATTCTAAACAAGTTGTGAATATTTCTATTCCAAACAAGTTATCACTATTTATATTCCAAACTATTAGTGATTGTTTCCATTTGAATATAAGCAAGTTGTGAGTGTTTTCATTCCAAACAAGTTTTCCATGTTACTATTCTATACTAGTTGTGAATGTTTCTATTCCAAACTAGTTGTGAATGTTTTCATTCCATACAAAACAAGTTGTGAATGTTTCTATTCCAAACTATTTGTGATTGTTCCACTCCATTCTAAACAAATCATGAGTGTTTATATTCCAAACTAGTGGTGAATGTTTCCATTGCATTCTAAACAAGTTGTGAATGATTATACTCGAGACTAGTTGTGAATTTTTCCATTACATTATAAACAAGTTGTGAATGTTTCTATTCCAGACAAGTTGTGAATGCCTGTATTCCAAACTTGTTGTGATTGTTTCTGATTCAGTCTAAGCAAGTTGTCAATGCTTCTATTCCAAACAAGTTGCGAACATTTTTATTCCACACCAGTTGAGAATGTTTCTATTCCAAACTAGTTGTAAATGTTCTCATTTCATTCTAAACAAGTTGCAAATGTTTGAATTCCAAACTAGTTGTCATTGTTTCCATTTTAATCTAATCATGTTGTGAATGTTTTTATTCTGAGCAAGTTGTGAATGTTTCCATTCCAAACTGGTTGTGAATTTCTCCATTCCATTCTAAAGAAGCTATCAGTGTTTTTATTCAAGACTTGCTGTGAATGTTTCCAATTAATTCTAAACTAGTTGTTATTGTTCCCACTTCAGTTTAAACAAGTTATAAATGTTACCATTCCAAACAAGTTGTAAATGTTTCTATTCAAAACTAGTTGTGAGTGTTTCCATTCAATTCTCAATAGGTTGTGAATGTTTTTATTTGAAACTAGTTGTGAATGATTTCTCGGGGCGGGTACCAGCGATCTCTCGAGGTGATATTCCTTAGGTGTTTGGCTCCCTTCTTTCCCGAAGACCTTAGGTAACTAATGTGGCCACATTTCGGCCATCACATGCCCCTCTTCGGAAAGCCGAAAAAGGAAACTTTGGCTGGTGCTTCCCTTTGTGGGCTGCTTTCAGGACCCGTAGTATGTCGTTCTCAAGGAAAACATCTTCGCGACCTAAGGGAAGTGCCTTGTTCGGGCAAATGCCACCTGTCCATCCTTTGGTGCTCTCGAGGTGTCCACTTTCTTCCAACTTTCTCGCTCTTCCTGCCATTGGCCAGCGAACCGTCACATATTGAAACTAGGTGTGTCAGTTCTGGGTGATGCGTCCGGGTTTTCATAATATCAGAGAACGCGCCCAGGTTTTTCGCGATAGGTAGCACATGGCAAGAGCTGACTGGGAAAGGCGCGTTTTTTCGTGCACAGGCGGCAATTATGGCTATGTTCCGCCTTTGCGCAACAGTTGTGGCTTCCCCTTGCTCTTTATAAACACCTTCTGCTTCATTTTTACCCCACTTTATTTTTAGCTCTCATTTGCTGTAGAGCCTTTTTTCTGCCCTTTTCCGGTGCAATTCTTATGGTGGAGCGATTTTCGGTTATTTCTCACGACAACGTCTAGAAATCCAGATTTTGGCAAGGCTTTTGGTGAGTTCTGCTTCAGAGTCCTTTTGGTTTTTTGGTTTTCTGGTTTTCAGCTTCCCGAAGTCGCTTTCCTCTGTCCCGAAGTCATTTTCCCCTGATGTCTTCCCCTAGTTTTTTGAAAGTGATCTTTCTTTCCAAATTTCCAGGATTCTTTCTCTTCGTAAGCTTGCACTGACGTTCCTTCCCTTTTTCAGAAATGGGTGACGACTTTGCTGCCTACTATAAGTCCCTTTTTCTTGGCCAGGCCAAGAAGGGGGAAGAAATGAAGGAGGGTGCTACCAAGAGGCCCAAGACTTCTGGGAGTGGGCCGTCTTCGGCATTGAAGACGACGAAGATGAAGAAGGACATCCTTCTTCCACCCTCGGAGGATGCAGCGGAGACTAAACATATCATTGCATCTTCTATCCCACCTAAGACTCCCGTCGGGGCCAAAGTTTCTGCCGAGGTTCCTGCGGGGGCGCTTACTGTTGCCACCGTTCCGAGTCCTGCCGCATCAGTGATCCCTTTAAGTGGCTTGGTAGGTGATTCTACTGCTGAGGAATTGGAGGAGCACCAAAGGGATGAAGGGGAACACGTTCCCACTGCTAAGGAATTGGAGAAGCACCGTCGGGATAAAGGGAAACGCGTTCCCACCTTCGTGGAAGAGATCCTAGACTCCGATGGTGATACCGCTGGGTTTCCATGTGGTTTGCCTCTTTGCTCTTTGATACTCTCGATTTGTACCACTGGGAGCTTTATCTAACTTACGTTTTCATTTTTTCAGAGGATTTGGCGCCCCCAGTCTGGGTAACTGACCATGCTCGAAGACGGGCTCTTCGGGACTCTTCCATCCCGAAGGACAAAATCCCAAGGGAGTCATTCTGGTCTTTCACGGAGGACATGAATCTGTTCTCCGAAGACTGCCGGGAGATGGCTCCCCAGATGGCGAGGGGTGTGCTCACTCAAGCTTCCACCAAGGCGGTTGCCAAGGAGTGTTCTTCCGAGGGTACACTTGTTGCCAAGATCTCTGAGCACGCTGGCCGGGTAATTTTCCTGGCCCCTTTACTTTTCTTCCCACTTCCTCATCTCCATATTTTGGCTTTCCTTGTAAATTTTGTTAAGTATCCTTTCTTTTGCAGCTCTTGGGGTATAGTGAATACCTTCGAGTGTGGATGGCAGAGCAATCTTCGGCGCGAGCTCGGGCCGAGAGTGAGCTGGCGATGACCAAGCTTTTTTGTGCCAACGCAGCATTGACTAGCACCGAATTGAGTCGGATAGCCAGGAAGAAGGTGGCTGCTGTCCGGGATGAGTTTTTGAGGAGCCAGCAGGACCTTATAAAAGACTTCTCTCATAAGATGGCCATCCTTGGTGCGGAGGTTGTGAGCTTAACCTCAGCCAATGAAGTGATTCTAAAGGAGAAGGAGGAAGAGACTGCTTTTTTGGCGATGTCTACTGCTGATAATGCCAACCTCTGAGCCGAGTTCGACATGGTGAATGAGGACAATGCCAAGCTTCGATCCGAGGTCATCATGTTGAAGAAGGACTCAAAGAACAAGAAGAGGGTACAAGAGTTAGAGAAGGAGGTTGTAGACCTTCGAAAGCAGGTCTCGGATCTTCAGAACGGGGATGACTTAGACGTGGCTAGAGATAAAGCTGTCCAGTCAACGAAGGTTGCTTTTCAGGATGGTTTCTGCCTAGCCCGTCATCAGTTTGACAAGAAGTATCCGGACCTTGACCTCTCTTTTCGGCGGCCATGGATATTCCCGAGGGTCCTCGGTGGGCTTGGTCAAAGATAGAGCTCCTCAACCTGTCACTTGCTTCATTTCTGAAGCCGTCGGCCAAAGGCAGCGGAGCTGGAGCTTCTCATGACGC
>KK901154.1:26978-37275 GCA_000696445.1 Aquilaria agallochum | reverse complement strand
GCAGGGCGTACGGTCGAAGTGTCAGAGGCTCCTGGATGGTCTTCTGCCGTACCTCCGGGGTCCCCTTGGCCAAAGTCCGTCCTCCTAGTTGGGGTCTTTTCCCGGTGTAGGGCTGGTACCTCGGTGTATCAGCTGTTTCCGAGGTTAGTTCGGTCGCCCTTAAGAGGGAGGTGGTCCGTTTATTTCTCAGGGCGGGTACCGGCGATCTCCCGAGGTGATATTCCTCAGGTGTCTGGCTCCCTTCTTTTCCGAAGACCTTAGGTAACTAATGTCGCCACATTTCGGCCATCAAAACTAGTTTTGAATATTTCCATTTCATTCTAAACAAGTTATGAATGTTTCCATTCCAAACTAGTTGTCAGTGTTTCTATTTCATTGTAAACATGTTGTGTTTCCATTCAAGACAAGTTGTAAATGTTTCAACTTCATTGTAAACAAGTTGTGAATTTTTTTATTTCCAACAAGTTGTGAATGTCTCCAGCATTCTAAACATGTTGTGATTGTTTTCATTCTAAACTGGTAGTGAATGTCTCCATTCCATTTTAAACAAGTTGCGAGTGTTTCTATTCAAAACTTGCTGTGAATGTTTCCATTTAATTCCAAACTAGTTATAAATGTTACCATTCCAAACAAGTTGTAAATGTTTCTATTCAAAATTAGTTGCGAACATTTCCATTCTATTATAAATAGGTTGTGAATGTTTTTATTTGAAATTAGTTGTGAATGTTTCCATTTAATTCTAATCAAGATTTTGATGATTCTAATCAAGATTTTGATGATTCTAATCCAAACAAGTTGTGATATTTATTTTTGAAAGTAGTTGTGAATGTTTTCATTCCAAAAAAGTTGTGAACATTTCTTTTCCATACTAGTTGTGAATGTTTCCATTCCATTCTAAATAAGTTGCAAATGTTGCTATTCCAAACTAGTTGTAAATGTTTCTTTTTCATTATAAACAAGTTATGAATGTGTTTTGTTCAAAACAAGTTATGAATGTTTCTTTTCTATCCTAGTTGTGCTTGTTTCTATTCGCTACAAGTTCTGGATGTTCTTATTCCAAACTAGTTGCGGTTGTTTCCATTTCAATCTCAACAAGTTGTGAATGTTTCCATTCAATACAAGTTGTGAATGTTTCTATTCCAAACTAGTTGTGAATGTTTCCACTCCCTTTTGAGCAACTTGTTGTTTGTGTTCTGCCCAAAGCCAATCATGAGATGATAGTATTTTGCACATTAAGATGTGATATTTTGTTACTTGTGAGTGATTCCAATCCAAACTAGTTGTGAATGTTTCGATTTCATTCTAAAGAAGTTGTGAATGTTTCCATTCAAACGTAGCTATGAATGTTTTCACTTCATTCCAAACAAGTTATGAATGTCTCAATTCCAAACTAGTTGTGAATGATTACATTCCAAACAAGTTGTAAATGTTTCTATTTCATTCTCAGCAAGTTGTGAATGTTTCCATTTCATTTGAAACAAGTTGTTAAAGTTTTTAATCCAAACTAGTTATGAATGTTCCAGTTTGTTATAAACAAGTTCTAATTGTTTCCATTCCAAAGTAGTTGTAAACATTTGTATTTTAAAGCAATCGTGAATGTTGCCATTTAATCGTACAGAAGTTGTGAACGTTCCCATTCTAAACAATTTCTGAATGTTTACATTCTAAACAAGTTATGAATGTTTCCATTCCAAACTAGTTGTGAATTTTTCCATTTCATTCTAAACAACTTGTAAATGTTTCCATTCCATACTAGTTGTCAATGTTTCTATTTCATTCTAAACAAGTTGTGAATGTTTTGATTCCAAACTAGTTGTGAATATTTCCATTTCATTTGAAACAAGTTATGAATGTTTCTGTTCCAAACAAGTTGTGAATTTTCCATTGCAAACTAGTTGTGAATGTATCCATTTCATTCTATGCAAGTTGTGAAAGTTTCCATTGTAGACAAGTTGTGAATGTTTCTATTCCAAACATGTTGTGAACATTTCCTAACCATTCTAAACAAGTTAGGAATCTTTTTATTCCACACTAGTTTTGAGTGTCTTGTTTTCATTCAAAATAAGTTATGAATAATTCCATTGCAAACTTCTTTTCAATGTTCCCCAAACTTCTTTTGAATCTTTTCATTTCATTCGAAACAAATAGTTCATGTTTGCATTCCAAAAAACTTGTACACATTTCCATTTCATTCTAAACAAGTTGTGAGTTTCTTTTTCATTCTAAACAAGTTATGAATGTTTCCATTCCAAAGTAGTTGTGAATGTTTCCATTTTGTGTTAAACAAGATGTAAATGTTTCCAATCCAAAAGTGCAAACAAGCTATGAGTGTTTCCATTCCAAACTAGTTGTGAATGTTTCTATTTCATTCTAAACAAGTTATGAATGTTTCCATTCCAAACTAGTTGTCAGTGTTTCTATTTCATTGTAAACATGTTGTGGTTCCATTCAAGACAAGTTGTAAGTGTTTCTATTTCATTGTAAACAAGTTGTGAATGTATCCACTATTCTAAATATGTTGTGATTGTTTCCATTCTACACTAGTTGTGAATGTTTCGATTTTACACTAGCTGTGAATGTTTCCATTCTATACTAGTTGTGAACATTTCAATTTCATTCAAAACAAGCTATAAATGTTTCAACTCCAAACAAATCGTCAATCTTTCCATTTTATTTTAAACAAGTTATGAAGGTTTCCATTCCAAACAAGTTGTGAATGTTTCCATTCCAAACTAGTTATTAATGATTCTTTTTCTTTCAAAACAAGTTGTGAATCTTTCCATTCTACACAAGTTATGGAAGTTTCCATTTCATTTTAAACAAGTTGTGAATGTTTCCATTCCAAACAGGTTGTGAATGTTTCAATTCCAAGCAAGTTATGAATGTTTCCATACCACTCTAAACAAGTTGTGAATATTTGAAACTAGTTGAGAATTTGTCCATTCCATTCTAATCAAGTTTTCGATGATTCTAATCCAAACAAGTTGTGAATATTTGAAACTAGCTGTGAATGTTTTTATCCCAAACTAGTTGTGAATGATTCCATTCAATTCTAAATAAGTTGCATATGTTGATATTCCGAACTAGTTGAAAATGTTTCTTTTTCATTATCAACAAGTTGTGAATGTGTTTTGTTCCAAACAAGTTATGAATGTTTTTTTCCAATGCTAGTTGTGTTTGTTTCCATTTTAATCTAAGCAAGTTGTGAATGTTTCTATTCCATTCTAAACAAGTTGTGATTGTTTCTATTCCCCACAAGTTCTGGATGTTCTTATTCCAAACTAGTTGTGGTTGTTTCCATTTCAGTCTCAGCAAGTTGTGAATGTTTTCATTCCATACAAGTTGCGAATGTTTCTTTTCCAAACTAGTTGTGAATGTTTCCATTCCTTTTTGGGCAACTTGTTGTTTGTGTTCTGCTCAAAGCCAATCATGATATGATTGTATTTTGCACTTTAAGATGTGATATTTTGTTACTTGTCAGTGTTTCCAATCCAAACTAGTTGTGAATGTTTTGATTTCAATCTAAATAAGTAGTGAATGTTTCCATTCCAGCCTAGCTATCAATGTTTCCACTTCATTCCAAACAAGTTATGAATGTCTCAATTCCAAACTAGTTGTCAATGCTTCCATTCCAAACAGGTTGTGAATATTTTTATTTCATTCTAAGCAAGTTGTGAATGTTTCCATTTCATTCAGAACAAGATGTTAAAGTTTTAATCCAAACTAGTTATGAATGTTTCTAGTTTGTTATAAACAAGTTCTAATTGTTTCCATTCCAAAGTAGTTGTAAACATTTGTATTCTAAAGTAATTGTGAATGTTTCCATTTAATTGTACACAAGTTGTGAACGTTCCCATTCAAAACAATTTCTGATTGTTTACATTCTAAAGAAGTTACATTCCAAACTAGTTGTGAATATTTCCATTTCATTCTAAACAAGTTGTAAATGTTTCCATTCCATACTAGTTGTGAATGTTTCCATTTAATTGTACACAAGTTGTGAATGTTTTGATTCCAAACTAGTTGTGAATGTTTCCATTTCATTCTAAAGAAGTTATGAATGTTTCTGTTCCAAACTAGTTGTGAATGTATCCATTTCATTCTATGCAAGTTGTGAAAGTTTCCATTCCAGACAAGTTGTGAATGTTTCTATTCCAGACAAGTTGTGAATGTTTCTATTCCAAACAAGTTGTGAACATTTCCCAACCACTATAAACAAGTTATGAATCTTTTCATTCTAAACTAGTTGTGAGTGTTTTGTTTTCATTCTAAAGAAGTTGTGAAGAATTCCATTCCAAACTTCTTTTGAATGTTTCCATTTCATTCGAAACAACTAGTTCATGTTTGCATTCCAAAAATCTTGTGAACATTTCCATATCGTTTAAAACAAGTTGTGAGTTTCCTTTTCATTCTAAACAAGTCATGAATATTTCCATTCCAAAGTAGTTGTGAATGTTTCCATTTTGTGTTAACCAAGATGTGAGTGTTTCCAATCCAAAAGTGTAAACAAGCTATGAATGTTTCTATTCCAAACTAGTTGTGAATGTTTCTATTTCATTCTTAACAAGTTATGAATGTTTCAATTCCAAACTAGTTGTCAGTGTTTCTATTTCATTGTAAACATGTTGTGAATTTTTTTAAGACAAGTTGTAAATGTTTCTATTTCATTGTAAACATGTTGTGAATTTTTTAAGACAAGTTGTAAATGTTTCTATTTCATTGTAAACAAGTTGTGAATTTTTTTATTTCCAACAAGTTGTGAATGTCTCCACCATTCTAAACATGTTGTGATTGTTTTCATTCCAAACTAGTTGTGAATGCCTCCATTTCATTCTAAACAAGTAGTGAGTGTTTTTATTCAAAACTTGCTGTGAATGTTTCCATTTAATTCCAAACTAGTTGTGATTGTTTCCACTTCAATCCAAGCAAGTTCTAAATGTTACCATTCCAAACAAGTTGTAAATGTTTCTATTCGAAACTAGTTGCGAACATTTCCATTCCATTCTAAATGGGTTGTGAATGTTTTTATTTGAAACTAGTTGTGAATGTTTCCATTCCATTCTAATCAAGATTTTGATCATTCTAATCAAAACAAGTTGTGAATATTTTTTTTCAAAAGTAGTTGTGAATGTTTTCATTTCAAAAATGTTGTGAACATTTCTTTTCCATACTAGTTATGAATGTTTTTATCTCAAACTAGTTGTGAGTGTTTCCATTCCATTCTAAATAAGTTGCAAATGTTGCTATTCCAAACTAGTTGTAAATGTTTCTTTTTCATTATAAACAAGTTGTGAATGTTTTTTGTTCCAAGCAAGTTATGAATGTTTCTTTTCTATGCTAGTTGTGCTCGTTTCCATTTTAATCTAAGCAAGTTGCGAATGTTTCTATTCTATTCTAAACAGGTTGTGATTGTTTCTATTCCCTACAAGTTCTGGATGTTCTTATTCCAAACTAGTTGTGGTTGTTTCCATTTCAATCTCAGCAAGTTGTGAATGTTTCCATTCCATACAAGTTGTGAATGTTTCTATTCTAAACTACTTGTGAATCTTTCCACTCCTTTTTCAGAAACTTGTTGTTTGTGTTTTGCCCAAAGCCAATCATCAGATGATTGTATTTTGCACATTAAGATATGATATTTTGTCACTGGTGAGTGTTTCCAATCCAAACTTGTTGTGAATGTGTCAATTTCATTCTAAAGAAGTGGTGAATGTTTCCATTCCAACCTAGCTGTGATGTATCCACTTTATTCCAAACAAGTTATGAATGTCTCAATTCCAAACTTGTTGTTAATGCTTCCATTCCAAACAGGTTGTGAATATTTCTATTTTATTTTCAGCAAGTTGTGAATGTTTCCATTTCACTCGAAACAAGTTGTTAAAGTTTTTAATCCAAACTAGTTATGAATGTATCCAGTTTGTTATAAACAAGTTGTAATTGTTTCCATTCCAAAGTAGTTGTAAACATTTCTATTTTAAAGCAGTTTTGAATGCTTCTATTTAATTGTACACAAGTTGTGAACGTTCCCATTCTAAACAATTTCTGAATGTTTACGTTCTAAACAAGCTATGAATGTTTCTATTCCAAACTGGTTGTGAATATTTCCATTTCATTCGAAACAAGTTGTAAATGTTTGCATTCCATACTAGTTGTCAATGTTTCCATTTCATTCTAAACAAGTTATGAATGTTTCTGTTCCAAACAAGTTGTGAATGTTTCCATTCTGAACTAGTTGTGAATGTATCCATTTCATTCTATGCAAGTTGTGAAAGTTTCCATTCCAGACAAGTTGTGAATGTTTCCATTCCAAACAAGTTGTGAACATTTGCAAACCATTCTAAACAAGTTCTGAATCTTTTCATTCCAAACTAGTTGTGAGTATTTTATTTTCATTCTAAACAAGTTGTGAAAAATTCCATTCCAAACTTCTTTTGAATGTTTCCATTTCATTCGAAACAACTAGTTCATGTTTGCATTCCAAAAAACTTGTGAACGTTTCCATTTCATTCTAAACAAGTTGTGAGTTTCCTTTTCATTCTAAACAAGTCATGAATGTTTCCATTCCAAAGTAGTTGTGAATGTTTCCATTCCAAACAAGTTATGAATGTTTCTATTTCATTCTAAACAAGTTATGAATGTTTCCATTCCAAGCTAGTTGTTAGTGTTTCTATTTCATTGTAAACATGTTTTGTTTCCATTCAAGAGAAGTTATAAGTGTTTATATTTCATTGTAAACAAGTTGTGAATGTTTTTATTTCAAACAAGTTGTGAATGTATCCACAATTCTAAACATGTTGTGGTTGTTTCCATTCTACAATAGTTGTGAATGTTTCCATTCTAGACTAGTTGTGACATTTCAATTTCATTCACAACAAGCTATGAATGTTTCAATTCCAAACAAATTGTCAATCTTTCCATTTTATTTTAAACAAGTTATGAAGGTTTCGATTCCAAACAAGTTGTGAATGTTTCCATCCCAAACTAGTTTTTAATGATTCTTTTTCTTTCAAAACAAGTTGTGAATCTTTCCATTTTACACAAGTTATGGAAGTTTCCATTTCATTCTAAACAAGTTGTGAATGTTTCCATTCCAAACAGGTTGTGAATGTTTCAATTCCAAACAAGTTATGAATGTTTCCATACCACTCTATACAAGTTATGAATATTTTCACTTTAAAACAGTTGTGAATGTTTTCATTTGATTCAAAACAACTTATGAATATCCCATTCCAAGCAAGTTATGAATGTTTCCATTCCTAACAAGTTGTAAATGTTTCCATTCGAACCTATTTGTGAATGTTTCTACTTTAGTCTAAATAGGTCATGAATGTTTCCATTCTAAAATAGTTGTGAATGTTTCTATTCCAATCAAGTTGTGAAAGTTTACAAACCATTATAAACAAGTAGTGCGTGTTTCCATTCCAAACTAGTTGTGAATATTTCAATTTCATTCAAGACAAGTTATGAATGTTTCCATTGTAAACAAGTTTTAAATGTTTCCCTTTTATCCTAAATAATTTGTAAACATTTCCAATCCAAACATGTTGTGAATGTTTCCATTCCAAACAAGTTTTGAATGTTTCCCTTTGATTCTAAACAATTTGTTAACGTTTCCAATCCAAACAAGTTCTGAATGTTTCCATATCACTGTAAAAAAGTTAAGATTGTTTCCATTACAAACTAGTTGTGAATCTTTCCATTTCATTTTAAATAAGTTGTGAATGTTTTCACTTCATTTTGAACATGTTCTAAATGTTTCCATTTCAAACAAGTTGTGAATGTTTCTATTCTAAACAAGTTGTGAATGTTTCCAAAACATTCAAAACAAGTTATGAATTTTTCCATTTTAAAAAGTTGTGAACGTTTCCATTTCATTCTAAACAAGTTATGAATGTTCCCATTTCATTCAAAATAGCATGTGAATGTTTCAAGTTCAGGCTAAACAGGTTGTGAATATGTCCATTCAAAACAAGTTGTGAATGTATCCATAGCCTTCTAAACAAGTTATGAGCTTTTCTATTCCAAATTTGTTTTGAATGTTACATTTGGTTCTAAACAAGTTGTGAATATTTCCATTCAAAACAAGTTGTGAATGTTTGCAATCCAAACAAGTCGTATATGTTTCCATTTCATTCTAAACATTTTGTGAATGTCTCCATTCTAAACAAGTCTATGAATGCTTCCATTTTAAACTAGTTATGAATGTTTCCATTTCATTATAAACAAGTTGTGAATGCTTCCATTCCAAACTATTTTTGAATGTTTTCATTTTATTGTAAAAAATTTGTTAATGTTTCTATACCAAACTAGTTGTGGATATTTTCATTGTAAGGTAATTGTGAATGTTTCCATTCCAAACTAGTTGTGAACATTTCTATTTCATTCTAAACAAGTTGTGAATATTTTCATTCCAAACTAGTTGTGAATGTTTCCATTTCATTCCAAACAAGTTTTGAATATTTTCAATTAATTATAAACAAGTTGTAAATGTTTTGATTGTAAACAGGTTGTGAACACTTCCATTTCATGCTTAACAAGTTGTGAATGTTCCCATTTCATTCTAAACAAGTTGTGAATATCTCTATTGCAAACTAGTTTTCAATTATTCCATTCCAAACTAGTCGTGAATGTTTTCATTTCATTCTAAAAAAGTAGTGAATGTTTCTATTCCAAACTGGTTGTGAGTGTCTCCACTTCATTCTAAAGATATTGTGAATGTTTCCATTCCAAATCAACTGTGATTGTTTCCATTTCATTTTAAACAACTTGTGAATGTTTCCACTCCAAACTTATTTTGAATCTTTCGATTTATGCTAAACAAATTGTGAATGTTTCCTTTCCAAGCTAGTTGTGAATGTTTCCATTTCATTCTAAACATGTTGTGATTGTTTCCATTCTAAACAAGTTATGAATATTTCTATTCCAAACATCTTGTAAATGATTCCATTTCATTCTAAACAAGTTGTGAATGTTTCTGTTTCATTTTAAACAAGTTGTGAATGTTTCTATTCTAAACAAGTTATGAATGTTTCCATTCCGAACAAGTTGTCACAGTTTTCTTTCCAAAGTAGTTCTGAATGTTTCTTTTTCATTCTTAACTTTTTTTAAATGTTTACATTCCAAACTAGTTGTGAATGTTTCCCTTCCAAGAAAGTTGTTACCCACTCAAGGGTAGTCCAGTTATGGTTCCAAAATTGTGCATTTAAAACTCCCAGGGTTGGTATGTTTAGTAGGATATCAGAACAATAGCCTTAGTGTGCATACCCAGGTGGCCCTCTTCGGCAATATGTAAATGCATGCCTATTGCTCCAACCATTATGAACATATTCACATTTTATGCACACCATGGCAGCAAGGAAGGAAAACACTAGCACAAGTCTTAATCTTGGCTACCACACATTAGGCAATCTTGTTAAGTTTAAGTAACTAGCCACTACACCCAAAAATTCTTTTAAAAAATTATGTTAATCTAGCCATGTACCCCTAGTTTTATTTACTTCATTATCAAGGAGAGACTTAAGCCAAACCAGGGAATTTGGTTTTATATCAATAGCCCACCTATGGACAAAGTTATAGATTTTATAAATTGGTTACAAAATTTTGACCAAATGAACAGTAAATCAGCCAAATTTGCAACCTCATAACTTTGGCTACAGGGCTCCAAATGTAGAAATTGCAAATCCTAGTTAAACATCTAGATGTGCTGTAGGTGTGGTTAAAATTTAATACCAAGATTCATTCTACACAGGGAGATATAGAACTTTGAGTGCAGGGTCAAAATTTTATCCACTTTCAGACCATTATGCTCATACAAAATTTCATAAGTGTACAAACACTTTATTCACAAGGGTAAGGCCTCCAGTACTATCCCATAGATGTCCATTAGACATAGGAATTATATTCTCTCGCCTCTAGCAAATTTAAGTGGCCAAAACAGAATTTACAAACAAGGAACCTATCATTCACACTTAGACAGCTTGTGCATAGCTTTACATACAAAGCCATTTAGCCCAAAAATGTTGACATACAATGTGTTACCCAGTCTGGGCTAGTCCAGTTATGGTGCCAAAATTGTGCATTTAAAAATTCCAGGGTTGGGATGTTCTGTAGGCCATTAGAACAATACTCTTAGTGTGCACCTAAGTGGCCCTCTTGGGTACTGTGTAAATGCATGTATATTGGTCCAACCATTACACATATATTCACATTTTATGCACACCATGGAAGCAAGCAAGGAAAACACTAGCACATGTCTTAATCTTGGCTACCACACATTAGGCAATCTTATTAAGTGTAAGTG
>KK901154.1:1612-22565 GCA_000696445.1 Aquilaria agallochum | reverse complement strand
TTATTAAGTGTAAGTGACCAGCCACTAAGCTTCTTGGAGAACTTCAGAAGCACTAAGCACTCTAGAAACTTGAAGGGACCAACTGCTGCGTAAGGCAGAAAGAACCATTACTAAAAATAGCTAATGTGCTCCAAAAATCATGAAAATTTTCAGTTTACAACCAAACATATGTAAGTTAATATAACTGAAATTTCACAGAGAAATTCAAACGACAGCTATTATTTTGAATGATCTCCTTCAGGTGCTCCTGAAATGGACAGAAAAGGGGTAAGTCTCTTTGAAGAAACTTAGTCGGGGCTTATCAATAGAAACTTGAATTTCCAGAAACATACCTAAAATATAAAGACATAAAGACACAAAAAAAAAGCACATGTACAAAAATATAGCCATCCAAATGCACAAATAAACAGAACACAATCAAATACAATGCTGGCAGCATTACATCATTAGGGTTAGTCCATAAACAATCAAATAAACAATATGTAATCACTATGGCAGCACTCCTTAAGCTAATTGTTTGCCTTATAAGGTTAATTGGTCTTAGTTAGCACTAAATTGGGCTCTAGAAACCCTTGTAAACACTGCCATCTTAGTGCATGAAAAATAGTAAGGCTGGAACCTTGTTCATGCACTCCCCCTTAACCTAGACTTGGTTCCTTGAGCTTTTTGCTCTCTTCCAAGCATGGTCATAGCTTCATGGATGCTTGATTTTCATCTAAAGATAGTAAACAACCATGAAACATGAAGATAAAACCCTTACCTAAGCTGTGAAGGCTGAAATCTTCAAGAGATACACAATAAACCTGAAAACTAGGGTTTTTCTCTTTCTTGTTGCATCCGATTGCCTTCCCTTATGATTTCTTGGGAGATTGAGATATGGTAGCTATGGAAACTTATGGAGGAGCTAAGGAATAGGTTGTGCCTGGTGGGGGATGAAAATGGCCAGAAATGGCAGGAAATCAAGATATTTTACATGACTTAATTAGTTTAACCTTAACCCTCACTTAGGTCACTATAAGTATATCTTAAGCAAAGATTTTTTGGCTAATCTCTAGCCCACCTTTTTGACCTTAGAACCTAGAAATAAAAGGATGGGATAATGCTAGAAATTGCCACCTTTGACTCTTGTCAAAAATCATCGCATTCTTAAGTTATTTTTGTGAACAATTGTACACCTAGTTGTCCTAGCTTCTGAATAATGGCTTTTCTTTCCTTTATGCAACTTAGCCTCCAAAAATTGCTTCCATTACCATTCAAATCCTTCAAAATCTCTCTTTCAGAGTTGTACAATTAAGTACCCAAGTCTTGAAATCTTGCAATAAGACCCATAGATTACTTTTAAAACAAGCAATCATTTAGGGCCTCCTTTAGTCCCAGGTAACCATTGTAATCCTTTAGGGAGGTGTAGATTATTCACTTTACCCCTCACATTTCATTCACTATAGTGAAAATTATGCTATATTATGGTTTATAACCTTTATGCCTTTATAGTGTAATTTTCCCATTTGTTGAGGTGGTAACGTATTGGACATATATAGGGTAGCCTTGTAGGGCTTTCTCCTTGTGAATTAAATGTTTGCATGGTTTGGAAAATTTGTATAGGCAACAAGGTCCAAAAGTGGCCATATTTTTGACCCTGCACCTAAAGTTTAGTATACCCCTATGTAGAAGGAATATTGGTGTGAAATTTTGATCACACCTAAATCACATCTAGAGGTTGAATTGGGATTTGCAATTTTTGGATTTAAAGTGTTGTAGCCAAAGTTATGTTGTTGCAAAATTGGCTAAGTTACTATTCATTTGGTCAGAATTTTGTAATGAACTTTGAAACTCTATAACTTGGTCCATAAGTGGGCTATTGATGTAAAACCAAACTCCTTGGTTTGCCTAAAGACTCTACTTGATAATGAACCAAAGAAAACTAGGGGTCACATGGCTAGATTAAAATAGTCTTTTGGATGAAGTTTTAGGTACAAAGTATTAACTAAGTTATTATCATGTATGTGCTGCATCAATGCATGTAAATGATCTGGGTATGTTGTATGTGTAGTGTGAGAAGGATATATAGATCAATGGAGTGTGGTTTGAAGTGTCTATACAATGCTGTCCATAAGTTGTTTATGGGCTGTTTTGATGGCATTTCTATGAATGATGGTTAGAAGGGCTCTAAATTCATGGGAATGGTTTTCCCATGTGTGTAAGACATATATGGACACTACCAAGTAGGTTTTGCACCTGGAAATGAAATGTATGAATATTATGAAATTTTGTATGGGCATAATGGTCAATAGTGGCTAAAATTTGGTACCCTATACTCCAGCTGCCATAACTTTTTGTACATAAAAAATTTGTCTATGAAATTTTTCCACACTTAGAAAAGTTCAAGAGGAATAACTTGGCTTTTGAATTACTAGATTTGGTGCCTTGTATCTGGAGTTATGGGCTGTCAAAATTGGCTGATTTTCTAAGCACTGTTCATATTGTCATTTTTACCCAGTTAAGTGTAGGATCCATAATTGTAAACTTAGATGGATTTAATATCTCAACCCTATTTCCCTATGAAGGTTTAAGTTATTAAAGGGTTTAAAACCTTTAGGGCATAGGAGAACATATGTTGAATTTGAGTTGGGCACGGTGTCAAAGTTTGAAAAAAGAAAGATGAGCACTAATAGCATCATGTGTGCATATGATTGTGCATGCACTTGGGGATTTTACTCAAATTTTATATTGGGTAGGAATAAAGAATTTCATTGTCATCAGTACTTCTAGATAAAATTGTATGTAAATATGTGTGTGATGGTGGGACCAATATACACATCTTTGCATAATGACCAAGAGGGCCACTTGGGTAAACATAGTGCACATGTTCTGCTTGGCCTACAGGACATGGACTGGCTGGGGCTTGAGCTCACTAAAATTGATCACCGTATTAAAATACTTAGAGTGGTAACAAAATATACATGGCAAAAATATGCTCTTGCATCGAGCAACTTTATGTGGGCAAAACAGAATTAACAAGTAAGCGGCCTATCATTCACACTTAGGCAGCTTTGCACCACATCACATACATAGCCAAAACATTATTCAAATGGTCACATACTTGTCTCATTTTATGTACACTACACGTACATGCATACATGCACTACAAAATGGTCTTAACTTAGCTAAATATACACCCTAGGTTAAGAAAATATGACCCTCATTGAAACCTGTATCCAAAGACACTAAAATAAAAAACCACAATGCATATATACAAGATATAGCAACCAAATGCAGCATCCATTCACAACCAAGAAACACATGAAATGTGCCAACAACATAAACCATAGGTTAGTTCATAAAACACATAATATACATAACCAAATCACTATGGTAGCCCTCCGCAGCCCTCCTCAAGCTAATGCTTGGTCTTAGGAGGATTTTAACACTAGTTAGCACTAACTTTGAGCTCTAGAAACTCTCATTTCACTGCCATCTTTTTGCGCTTCACACTAGGTCACAAAACCTTCAATAAGTGCACTCCCCTCACCAAGCCTGGTTCATCAAGCTCATGGCTCTCCTCCAAACTTAGCACTAGCTTTGTGGCCGCTTGAAAATATAGAAAACAACCCATGAGAGCCAGAGAACCCTTACCAAAGTTGGTAGGCCAAACATCAGGCTTGATCCTTGAAGTATCCAAGCAATAGCTCTAGTTTGCTTCCAATTGCTTCTTTTTGCCTTGAATTTCAATCAATTGCATGTTTCAAGGTGTGGTGCTGATGGAGGAAGTATGGCTATGTTCTTAGGCTGGAGGAGGTTGAAAATGAGAGAGACATAAGTGAGTTGGCCACTTAAATGGGCTTAAATGAGCTTAAGTGCACAAAACACACTTAACAAGCTTAACCTTGCTTTATGTCCTTTTCCTTGCCCATAAGCATGGTTTCTTTGTCTTAAACTTATTGGTCTACATTTTACCCACGTTTTGACCAATTTCCAAGATATAGCCACCTCTCCTTAGGTGGGAAAACTCCAAATTGCTCCATTTGACTTAAGTCAAAGATATACACATCATAACGCCTACATTTGAACACTTAGGTCCTTTATGCCTTTTTGTGTTTTCTTTGTCTTTAGTTGTCTTCTATAAGAAATTTGGTCCTCCAATAGCACTTTTATATCATTCATATCCTTCCCATAACTCTCCAAAGCTCTTTCTAGAGAGTTTGTAATTAAGTACCCGAATTTCCAAAACCTTACAAAAAATTCCATAGGTTGTTTGACAAACAAGCAATCCTTAAGGATTTTCTTGGGAGCCAAGTTACCAACTTGGAATACTTTTAAGGAGGTGTTGATCATGCCTTTTACCCCCCACACGTCAGTCACTATGATGAGAATTACACGATATAATGGTTTTTTGATGATGCCACACTTGTAATTTTCCCATTTTTGTGAGGTGGTAACACAATGTCCAACTTGACATGTCTTACATGTACATGCATCCATGCACTACATCATGGCCTTAACTCAGCTAACGACAAGCACCCAAGTCACAAGAGATGCATGAGACACAATACACTCCAAAATAGGATGTTGAACTATTAGTGTTGTGCCCAAAGGCCAATCATGAGATGATTGTATTTTTGCACACTGAGTCATGATATTTTATTAAGGCATTAATCCAGCAATTATGTTTCTTGTTTTGTTTCTGCGTAACGTAGTAAACATAATTGTGACCCTAGAATAATGATATTCTCTAACGTTCCTAGTCTAGTATTATTGTGGAGTGGGGTGCAATAATACATAACGACTAGCATATGTATAGACTAATATAAGATATGTAGTCTACATATGGGTACAAGTTGGAGAACTTGTGTACTGGACTGACCCACCATGAGAACACTACATGGATCGTTATATGAGTGTCATAAGTGATTTTTATAGTGATCATGGTATATGCAGTCCCTCGACCTAAGATCATCAAGGTTCCCTACATGTGAGTCACATACTTTGATACTTTCCTTTGTTGCTCGTAACTGAGCGAACTTGAAGGAAGTCATTGGGCATGCCACATATCATGCGGAGGGATTTGTATGATCAAGATGGGATTTGTGCCTCCTATGTAACATAAGTGATATCTTCGGGCCCCTTAATAGAGTGAGACTTAGAAAATGCATGGCCATACTCGGTTGAGTTGATATATGATATCAATATCATCAGTTTAAGTTATTCTACTCAGTAATCAAGAAACCAAAGATTGAGCTATACGAGAGTGACACATTCCATGTCTCGTGCTTAGTCTTGATATCTTGGACAAAGGGACAATAGCATATATCNATACCATAGAGAGCTTGAACACATCAACTGTTCAGGTTTTGTGATTCAACTCTACAGTTGAGTGAGAGATCTCAACCGAAAATTAGGTATGAAAATTTTAGGACACCCGGTTTACCCCATTTCACTTGGATCCTGGAGGGTTTTGGTTAAATTCTGCTGCGCTGTTTGGCTCCCGAAACCCAACATGAACAACTACTATGTAACACAATAAGCACCATCACTAAAACACCAAATGTGCTCCTAAAATCACCCAACTTTCCAGATCATAACTAGACACATGAAAGTTCATGTACCTAAAATTTAAGATTGAAACTCAAATGACATAGGTCAGTTTGAATGTGATTTTTTTGCTAGACCTAAAGTAAGGAGAACACTTTAACACGAAGGTAATGTAACCTTTAGCAATCACCTGCATCCAAAGACACTAAAACAAAGAATACACAATGCATATATAAAAATACAGAGCATCCAAATGCAGTAATCATTCACTAACACCAAACATATGAAATGCAGCAATAACAACATTCATCGGTTCATCCATAAAATAGGTAATAAACACAAGCAAATCACTATGGTAGGCCTCCTCAAGCATAGGCTTGGTCTTAGGAGAGTTTTAATACTAGTTAGTACAAACTTTGGGCTCTAGAAACCCTTACATTCGCTGCCATCACTATGCACTTCACACTAGGTCACAAAACATTCACTAAGTGCACTCCAGCACTAAGCTCCTTACCTTTAATGTATGCCAAAATTGGAGCTTGATCCTAGGTGCACTCAAGTCTTAGCACCAAATAGCTTCCAATTGCCCTTTCTTACTTTCAATTGCTTCCAGCTTCAAGCTTGGAGGTATGATGGCTATGGACGAGCTATGGAGGAAGTGTAAAGGTGGTTGATGGCTGGTTAGGTCAAATATGATTGGGAAAAATTGAGTTTGGCTTCTTGAATTGGCTTTAGGGCACTAAACACCTTTATTAGCCTTAATCATGCTTTATGCCATTTTCCTTCTCATTAACCATGGTTTCTTTGTCTTAAACTCATTGGTCCACATTTTTTCATCAATTTTTTTTTCATTTTTCAACCCATAGCCAACTTCGCCTATGATGGGATAACTCCACAATTTTACCATTCGACTTAAGTCAAAAGCTTGAACATTTTAAGGTTTACACTAGGACATTTAGCTCCTTGATGCCTTTAGTGTTTCCTTTGTCCAAACTTGTCATGTATAATCCATTTGGTCCTCCAATAGCACTTTACTACCATTCCCGTCCTTCCCATACCTAACCAAAGCTCTTTCTTAAAAGTTTTGTAATTAAGTAGCGGAACTTCCAAAACCTTACAAAAAAGTCCATAGGTTACTTGACAAACAAGAAACCCTTAAGGCTTTTCTTGGAGGCCAATTTACTATCTTATAACACTTTTAAAGAGGTGTTGATCATGCCCTTTACCCGTCACCCTTCAATCATTATGATCAGAATTACACAATATAATGGTTTTTTAACAATTATGCCACACTTTGTAATTCTCCCATTTTCTTGATGATTCCATTTCATTCCAAACAAGTTGTGAATGCTTCTATTTCATTCTAAAAAAGTTATGAATATTACTATTTTGAACAAGTTATGAATGTTTTCATTCCAAACAAGTTGTGACAGTTTCCTTTCCAAACTAGTTCTGAATGTTTTTTTTTTTCATTCTAAACATTTTTTGGATCTTTACATTCCAAACTAGTTATGAATGTTTCCATTTCATTTTAAACAAGTTGTGAATGTTTCCATTCCAGGCAAGTTATGAATGTTTCCGTTCCAAACTAGTTGTCATTATTTCCATTTCATTTAAACAAGTTGTGAATGTTTCCATTTGAAAGAAGTTGTGAATGTTGCCATCTCAAACTAGTTGTGAATGTTTCCATTTCATTATAAACAAGTTGTGAATGTTTCAATTTCATTCTTAACAAGTTGTGAATATTTCCATTCTAAACAATTTCTTAATGTTTCTATTCCAGACAAGTTACTAATGTTTCCATTTTCTTCTAAGCAAATTTTGAAAGTTTCTACCTTGAACAAATTGTGAATGTTTACATTTCTTTTTGAATGACTTGTGAATGTTTTGCAATCCATACAAGTTGTGAATGTTTCCATTCTAACCTAGTTGTGAATATTTCTAGTTTATTCTAAACAAATTTTGAATGTTTCTTATATGACCCCCTTTGCTATAATGACCAAGAAATATACCCAAGCTGTTAACTAGTTCCACAAAGAACACCAAAAGACTTGATTTGAAGACCCTTACCACTAATCAACTCTTGATTATGTTAGTGATGTGCCCAAAAACCAATCATGAAATGATTGTATTTTGGACATTGAGGCATGATATTTTATTGAGGCATTAATCCAGTAATTATAACCTTAGAATAATGATATTCTTAAATGTCCTTGGCCTAGTATTATCGTGGAGCGGGTTGCAATAATATGTAAAGGCTAGCATATGTGGAGACTAATATAAGATATATAGTCTGCATATGGGTACAAGTTGGAGAACTTGTGTACTAGACCAACCACCATGAGAACGATACATGGATCGTTATATGAATTTCATAAGTGATTCTTATAGTGATCATGTCTATGTAGCTTTGACCTAAGGTCATCAAGGTTCCCTACATGTGAATCACATACTTTGACCTAAGGTCATCAAGGTTCCCTACATGTGAGTCACATACTTTGATACTTCCCTTTGTTGCTTGTAACTGAATGAACTTGATGGAGGTCATTAGGTATGTCACATATCATGCAGAGGGTCTTGTACGATCAAGATGGGATTTGTCCCTCCTATGTAACAGGAGTGATATCTTCGGGCCCCTTGATAGAGTGAGACAAAGAAAATGCATGGCCATGCTCGGATGAATTTATATATGATATCAATGTCATCAGTTTAAGTTAGTCTACTTGGTAATCAAGAAACCATAGATCAGGCTAAGCGAGAGTGACACATTCCATGTCTCATGCTTGGTCTTGATATCTTGGACAAAGGGACAATGACATATACGGATAATGATCATAAAGGTTTAGTTGAATCATCTAAAATCTTGTAACTTAGGTAGCAATGATGTGCTGCTCGACACTGCTCATTGTTTATGATCGTAAATGTGATTTATGATCATTGCCAATCTGATAGAAGCCTATTGGGTTAAACACATAAAGCCTATTTAGATTATTTGAGTGGATGGGTTAATTTATTTGGGTTATGGTTTCATGATAATTTCATATTAATAATTGGCCCAAA
Source organism: Aquilaria agallochum (assembly GCA_000696445.1). NCBI lineage: Eukaryota > Viridiplantae > Streptophyta > Magnoliopsida > Malvales > Thymelaeaceae > Aquilaria > Aquilaria agallochum. The sequence continues at coordinate 13,976 of KK901154.1, read as the reverse complement.
AGCTAAGCCATTATTAAGCCTGAAATTAAACCTAATTGCATTAGGGCTTTAAAACCCATTAGGCTTGGGAGTTGAGTCCCACTATCAATACATTATATGGTGAGAAATTCACAGGGCTTGCCTTAGCCTCCTAAAAGGACAAAATCAGAAGAGTTCTGAAAGTTCCAACTGCACTCTTCTCTTACCATTCCTTGGATGACGCAAGCTAGCACCACGAGCATAATAGGAATGTATCTGCTAGGACATGGTGGAGAAGTGGTGATCCTGATAGGCTCATGTATATACCGTAAAGAGCTTTAGCATGTCAACTGTTCAAGTTTTGTGATTCGACTCAACAGTTGGGTGAAAGATGTCAACTGAATTAAGTATGAAAATTTCAAACACCCAGTTTACCCCATTTTACTTGGATCATGAAGGGTTTTGGTTGCATTCTGCTATGCTTAATTTGCTCCCAAAACCCAATAGTGGTATCAGAGCTACTTGTGAAACCCTAAATCAGGATTGAATGTCCAATCGTGTGACATGTTGTGTGTTCTAATGTTTTGATCATGATTAGTTAGATTGATTCATGATGCAAGAAATTGGAACTCATAATGTATATATGAGATATATGAAGAAATAACACAAATTGGTTAATAAGATTAACCCTAGATTGATTGGTATGAGATACCTCTATGGATTAGGATTCTTTCAATAGTTGCAAAACCCTAGCGTGGACCGGCCAGTGGGACCACCGTATGTGAAGTGGCACATTAATAAAGGCTGGTTAATCAACATGTGTTAATTGGCATGCATTTTTGTTGAATGAGATTTGACATGATATGCTAATTGGTGTTTGACGCATGGTGAATGGTTATAGCCCTTGTTGGTTGTGCTTGTAAATATGGCCTGCGAGTCGTGCCTTATTCTTGTTATTTTCATTGTTCATTCTATTCTCACCTTACTCCCCTTAAATATAACTTGAGGTTTGTATTATTGATGTAATTGTACAACATGGGATCGTCCAAGGTGGTGTGTCCAAGGAGGTGACACCAAAAGGGCAACCAAGCAAGGAGGAGAAGGAGCTTGTGAAGACCCTTTTTTTTTCTTAGGCTTTTATGATATTCTCATTGGCTTGAGAATATTGCATAGTTTAGGCAATAACTATGTCACGTTTACTTTGTTGTTAGCATAAGATGCATGTTTTATATTTGTATGTAACGCATGTATAAGACAACCAAAGATAATAATTGGTGAGATCAAAAGGAAAATTCCCTCAAACAAAATATTAAGTCATTAAATATGATGCCTTCCAATTATTGGCACTTGTCAAGACTTTCATCACGATTAGCTAGGTTTGCCAAAGCAAAGCACCTATGTTCATCTTAGTAAGGCGTGATGGGATAATAGTGATATCCAAATTGCTAACTTTGGGTTAAACTTAACTAAGTCATCCTAATTGGTTTGGGGACTTAAAGGCATAGGGTTGGCCTTAAGTTCATGAGATAAGCTTGGACAAGTGTTGTCCACCCAACTACCCAAAAGTTGTATAAGATGCAATTGGCAAGGAGTTGCCTACCTAAATAATTGTAACTTAAGAGAAAAGCTAAAGCTAACTTAGGTTATGGTGAAATATGGATCTTGGCCCACTATAATACCTTAGTGTTGAGGTATTCCAAAATAATATCGAGGGTTATTATTTTGAGTAAAATAATGGGAGTATCATTTAATAAAAGTCTTTATTAAATGAATTAAAATGCATGACTCTTCCATTGCATATTTACTGTTCTAGATTACCATGGCACAAAACACATCGACACTTTCATTATAAACAATCCCTGAGAAGGAAAAACTGAATGGAACCAATTTTCTCAAATGGTACTGAAATTTAAGGATAGTCCTCAAGCAAGAGAGAAAGGTTTATGTCCTAGAGCAGCCCATTCTAAATGAGTTTGCCACCAATGCTCCAACAGTTGAAAGGGATGCTAACAAAAGGCATTCTAATGATGCTTTGGATGTCGCTTGCCTTATGCTAATAACCATGGAATCTAAGCTTTCGAAGCAACATGATATGATTGAACATCTCAAAACGCTCTTGCAAGAGAAAGCTAGGCATGGGAGGTTTGAGACCTCTAAGGCTTTGTTTTAGTGCAACATGTCTAAGGGAAGTCAAATGGGTCTTCATGCACTGAAGATAATTGGTACATTGAGAATCTTGAGAGTTTGGGATTTGGTCTTCAAAAAGAGTTAGTTGTTGATGTAGTTCTACAATCATTGCTAGAAGGCTACAGTCACTTCATCATGAACTATAACATAAATCACCTTGACAAGTCCCTCCCTGAATTCCTCAACATGTCAAGAACTGCTGAGCAAAACCTTAAGAAGGCTAAGCCATTATGATGGTTCAGAAGGGCAAAGCAAAGGGAAAAGCCAACAAGAAGAGGGATAGAGCTAAAGAGAAGTCCAATGCTAATTCTTTTTCAGCTGTACTAAGACCATTTGGTGTTGTGGCTAAGGAAGAGGAGTGCTTCCATTGTAAGCAACCTGGACACTGGAAGTGCAACTGCAAGCTCTATCTTGAAGAACACACTAAGGAAAAGGGAAGTAAGACTTCCACTTTAGGTATTTTTTTTATAAAGGCTAAATTTTATACTTCCTCCCCTTGGATATTGGATACTAGATGTGGATCTTACATTTGTACAAATGTGTAGGATCTAAGTAAGAGTAGAAGATTAGCCCGAGTTGAAGTGGACCTATGTGTTGAAAATAGGGGAAGGGTTGCTGCCTTAGCCATGGGGACTTATGCTACCACTTTGCCTAGTGGGTAGAATTAAAAAACTACTACTTTGTCCCTACTATTAGCAGAAATTATATTTCTATTTCTTGTTTGCATAAGAAAGGTTTTTCATTTATAATAAAGGACAATTATTTTTTTATTTAGTTCAATGAAGTCTTTGACGGTAGTGCTCAACTTAGTAATGGTTTATATGTTCCATAACTCAAAAAGCTATTCTATAATGTAAATACCAAGATGATCAGATTGAATGATTCAAACCTGACCTATCTTTGGCACTGTCATTTAGGCCATATAAATGAGACCCGCATATCAAAGCTTCATAAGGATGGACTCTTGGCCTCATTTGATTTTGAATCATATAAGACATGTGAGTCATGTTTATTGAGCAAGATGGCCAAAACCCCTTTCACCGGCTGAAGTAAAAGGGTTAATGACTTATTAGGGCTCATACATAGCGATGTATGTGGCCCTATGTCTCACACGCTAAAGGAGGTTTCTAGTACTTCATTACTTTTATTGATGACATCAGTACACATGGCTATGCGTATCTTATGAGACACAAGTCAGAATCCTTTGAAAAGTTCAAAGAATTCAAGAATAAAGTAGAGAACCAACTTGGGAAGAGTATCAAAGTACATCGATCAGATTGAGGTGGAGAATACTTGGATCGAGAATTCCTTGACTATTTAAAGAAGTGTGGCATAGTATCACAACTCAGTCCACTTAGTACACCTCAATGGAATGGTGTATCTGAAAAGAGAAATCAAACTCTATTAAACATGGTTCGATGTATCATGAATTAAGCTAGCCTTCCAAACTCTTTTTGGGGACATGCTTGGGAGAAAGCTGCTTTTATAATAAACTAAGTTCCATCTAAATAAGTTCAAAAGACACCATATGAGATATGGAGTGGGAGGTGTCCCAGTTTATCATTTATGAAGATTTAGGGCAATGACACTTATGTGAAATGTCAATCCTCTGACAAGCTAGGGCCCAAATCTCATAAATGCCTTTTTGTTGGGTATCCCAAAGAAATAATGGGTTACTATTTTTACAATCGTTCTGAGAAAAAAGTGTTTGTTGCTCGAACTAGTGTCTTTCTAGAGAAAGAGTTTATCTCTAAAGAAACCAATAGAAGGAACATAGAACTTCAAGAAATTCAAGAAAAACAAGGGGACATCGAACCTGAAATGGAACCTGAACAGGCACCACAACAAGTTATGATTCAAGAGTTTTCTCCTGTAGCATAGAGCCCACGTAGGTCTAGTATGATTTGGCGTGAGCCCAAGAGATATGGATTTCTTGTGACTCACACTGGTGATGTGATGCTCATGGATTAGGATGAGCCCACAAAATAAGCTTTGACGGGGCTTGACTTTGAGAAGTGGCTAAAGGCCATAAAGTCTAGGATGGAATCGATGTATGAAAACCATGTATGGACTTTGGTCAATTTACCTGAAGGGGTAAAACCTGTAGGGTGCAAATGGGTTTTCAAGAAGAAAACTGACATGGATGGTAATGTGATTACGTTTAAAGGACAATTGGTTGCAAAAGGTTTCAAGGAAATTCATGGTATTGGCTAGAATGAGACTTTTTCACCAGTTGCCATGCGTAAATCCATCCAAATCTTATTGGCTATTGCTGCACACTATGATTATGAGATATGGCAAATGGGTGTTAAAACTGTGTTCCTAAATGGGAAGCTACTTGAGGATGTTTACATGACACAACTTAAGGGTTTTGTCACTCTTGAGAATTTCAATAAAGTGTGTAAGTTGCAAAGGTCCATTTATGGACTGAAGCAAGCTTCTCAAAGTTGGAATCTTCATTTTGATGAAGCAATTAAAGAGTTTGGTTATATAAAAAATGAAGATGAACCTTGTGTCTACAAGAAGGTTAGTGGGAATGCTATTGTTTTCTTGGAGTTGTATGTAGATGACATACTATTCATTAGGAATGACATTCTTGAGCTGTAGTTTGTGAAGACTTGCCTAAGGAAATGTTTCTCTATGAAGGACTTGGGTGAAGCAGCCTATGTGTTAGGCTTCAGGATTTATAGAGATAGATCTAGAAAATTACTCGGCCTAAGTCAAAGTACATACATCAACAAGGTGCTAAAGAGGTTTAGCATGCAAGATTCCAAGAAAGGATTCTTCCCCAGGTCACATGGTATAACTTTTTCTAGATCTCAGTATCCAAGTACACTCGAGGAGAGAGAGCTCATGAGTAAGATTCCATATGCCTCATCAATTGGATCTATCATGTATGCCATGAAATGTACTTGTCCTGATGTCTCGTATGCCTAGAGCATGACGAGTAGGTACTAATCAAACCCTGGTGAAAGTCACTGGACAACTGTTAAGAACATCTGTAAATACTTATAAAGGACTAAGGATGCATTTTTGGTCTTTCGAGGTGAGGATGAGCTCGTTGTGAGGGGTTGCACTGATGCTAGCTTCCAATCCGATAAGGATGATTTCAGATCACAATCCGGTTATGTGTTTTGCATTGGTGGTGGTGCTGTGAGTTGGAAGAGTTCAAAGAAAGAAATAGTAGCCGACTCTACAACATAATCTGACTACATTGTCACCTTTGATGCTGTGAAGGAGGTAGTTTGGATCAAGAACTTCATCAAAGAACTTAGAGTGGCTCCAAGGATTGCCGACCCGATAGAGCTATATTTTGACAACAATGGAGCAATCGCACAGCTAAAGAGCCTTGATCCCACTAGTGATCCAAACACATACTCCGATGCTATCTTCTCATCAGGAAGATTATCAAAAGGCGTGATGTGAGGATATGTAGGACTTCAACAGATAGCAACATTGTTGATCCACTGACAAAACCCCTTATGCAACAGAAGCATGATAGCCATTCTAGGTCTATCGGTATTAGATACATGGATGATTGGCATTAGTGTAAGTGGCAGATTGTTACTGTTGTGCCCAAAAGTGAATCATAAGATGATTATATTTTGGACAATGAGGCATGATATTTTTTTAGGCATTAATCCAGTAATTATGCTTGTTGTTCTACTTCTATGTAGCATAATAGACATAATTATAACCCTAGAATAATGATACTCTTAAATGTCCTTGGTCTAGTATTATTGTGGAGCGGGTTACAATAATACATAAAGACTAGCATATGTGGAGACTAATATAAGATATGTAGTGTACATATGGGTACAAGTTGGAGAACTTGTGTACTGAATCGACCCACCATGAGAACGCTACATGGATCATTATATGAGTGTCATAAGTGATTCTTATAGTGATCATGTGTATGTAGTCCTTTGACCTAAGGTCATCAAGGTTCCCTACATGTGAGTCACATACTTTGATACTTCACTTTGTTGCTCATAATAGAGTGAACTTGAAGGAGGTCATTGGGTATATCACATATCATACAAAGGGTTTTGTATGATCAAGATTGGATTTGTCCCTCTTATGTAATAGGAGTGATATCTTCGGGCCCCTTGACAAAGTGAGACTAAGAAAATGCATGGTCATGCTCGGATGAGTTGATGTATGATATCAATGTCATTAGTTTATGTTAGTCTTGATAGCCAAAGGGCTATCACCCACGAGACTTCCTAAGTGGCTAACTTGACACCACCCTTCAGTAGTCATAACACCAACCTCGGATGATTCTCCACACCAACTTCAGAAAGTTATGTAGCCAACTTCGAGAAAAAGGCTCCTCGCCATCCTCAGATTTATGAGCTACCAACCTAAAAAAAATAGCTCTACCATCCTCGAGTGAGAAAAAGGTCTCCTAAAGATGGTCCGCCTTTCCGAAGGGTCTCACATCTCTAAAGGGGTCTTGTAGAGAAATGACAAATATGGTTAAGGAACCTTTGACAAAGAGGCCTCATACACGCCCCTACCCTCTAACCAACACTACCTATGGCCAATTGGAGATACTTGCCTCTGAAGGTACAGACCAAATCTGGCCAAACACGTGTCATGATCTGAATATGCTATGCAAAATGGCCTCCTCCCCCTGCCATCCTATAAATACTTAGGAGGCTCCTTGGTAAGAACAACGAGATTCTCTCCTTCATACTCTCTGCTTTTAAACAACTTCTCTCCTGCATACTGACTTGGGTGTCGGAGGTTCCTCCCTTGGAAACACACTTCGGGAAGCTCCTAACCTACTTTTTTCAAGATCTTGCAGATACCTTCTCACCGAAACTGTCTCTCAAGCCCAGCATGCCATACAATGAGGATGCCACCGGGCATCATTTGGCATCATCTATGGGAACTCAGCCCAGGTCACTGTTGTTGAGACTCGGCGTTCAAAGAACAAGTGACTCTCAAGGTCTTACTCCGCATCAGAAACTCAAATAGTGACTGAACAACTTGCAACGGAGACTTCCCTACTTAAGGACGAGCGTCCTCTGACAATCACAATGGGCTTCCTCCATGACTTTCAGCGTTCAATCGTGGCTAAAATGGCACAATAGCTCAACCAAAGATGGTCACAACCACCTTCAAAAAGAGTATCCTTTCTGGGTACGCTTTCGGAAAAAAGTCACAAGTCTCCTTGTCGGGGCTCTGGAATCGGGGGTTCTTAAGACGAGTCCTCAATGGAGAACATACCATCCTGGGGAGGTCATACTGCAAGAATTGGGTCAAAAGAGCCCAGAAATTCATGCCAGTGAAGTCCATGCCCATACAGGAAAACTTTATCCCTGTGCTAGAAAAGTTACTCACTAAAAAGAAGATGTCATTCTCCATTACCGATGACTATTGGGCAACGAGGAGAGGACGATACTACCATCTTGATGGAGAAAATCCTAGAATGGTTGGAAAAGCTAGAAAAACAAGTCTCTCAGAAGCCTGTCTGGTTAAGACTATCAGAGACCTTCACCAGAGAAGAATCCCCCTTCATCTATTCTATTGTAGGGCACCAATGCCCAGTGACTTCCGAGTACCACGTCTGGAAACATATGATGGGCACAGCGATCCCCAAGCCTACCTGACAAAGTATAAGAGAAGCATGGTGCTACATGGTGCCGATGACGCCACCCTCTACAAATGTTTTGAGGTCACCTTGTCAGGGCCGACAACTGCGTGGTACAACTCCCTAGCCACTGGAACCATAATGGGTTTCCAGGAATTGTCCATTGCCTTCACCCATCAGTTCATTGGAAGCTAGTTGATGGTGAAGATGGTTCTCCAAATGTTTGAAATAGGCCAAAAGAATGAGAAGACCATTTGGAACTATGTCAAGAGGGTCAACCAAGAAGCGCTCAGTGTGCCTGACTTTTACCCAGAAATCTACATCCTTACCATGATCAGGGGACTTAGGAGGGACTCACAACTCTTTTATGAGTTTTGCAACACCTTCGAGGAATTTTACCGAAGGGCAGAATAACACATGATGGCCAAAGAGCTAAGTATAGGTGTACCGAATTTCAATAATAGTCAATCCGAGGGTCGGAGTCACCAACCTTGCCATTCTACTAATGGAGGAAACAAACCATAAAAAACAAGGGGAAAGAAGCCAATACCATTTACTCCCCTGAACACCACAAGAATGAAAATCTTGATGGGTTTGGAAAGGCAGGGAAAAACAATCCAATGTCTGAAGGCCATGACCTAAAAAAAAAAGAAGAACATGAAGAAGCTCTGCCATTTTCATCTGGACCATAGGGATGACACAAATGACTGCTTCCAACTAAGGAAGTATAGTGAATCCTTCATCAAGCAACAGCAGCTTTGATGCTACATGCAAATGCTGTCACCCAAAACCCGAGAAAGAAAAAAAGAAGAGAGGAAAGAAGAGGATGAGGACTATGATTATAACTAATGTCAAAATCAAAGCCCCAAAAAGCACCCACCACCTCCTGTAGGAATAATCCAGACAATCACAATTGGAATACCCTTGGCTGAGAGGGAAATGAAAGCTCGAGAAATCTCGGTGATGGAATTTGACAACCTAGAGAACAAGCTTGTTTGAAAAGATGGGTCTATAGTGAAGTTTCCACATGATGACCGTTTCCTGATCATGGCAAGGATAGGAAGTTGGGATTTTAAGAGGGTGCTCATTGATGATGGGTTGAACGCTGACACTTTGTTCTCCCATTTGTTGCTGAACTTAGGCATCTCCAAAGGTGATCTTAAAACCATTACATCCCTACTTTCCGTGTTGGTCGCTCAACACTTCCAGTACTTGGGTGGATTGATCTACCTCTGATGCTAAAAGGTAGCTCAATCCAGACCAAGCAAAAACTTTTTTGTTTCACTATGATGAAGTTCATCATCAGAGATGTCCCTTCTTCATATAATGCCATCTTCAAAAGGCAGACACAAGGTAATCACATTCACCCAGAAGTGAAATACCTGATGGTCATATTCGGCATAAAGGAAGGTGACATAAAAATACTCATAGATCAAGCCAAAGTAAGGAAAGTTTTCATGAAAGCAAGGTAAAGCCCAATGAAAGTTCATGCACAGACATTGGGAGACAAAAGCATGGCTGGCAAAGATGCAACAGAGGGAGAAAAAACTGATCTTGAAAAAGCAAAAATAGAGGATGTAGAACTTGTCCCTGGCCGAAGTACTCAAGTGGGGAAAAAACTGGCTGAAGGCGACAAGGAAAAGCTTGTATCTCTTTGGTTAATGAACAAAGATCTATTTCCTTACTCTCTAAAGGATATTCCTAGGGTAGACCTTGGTATAATTCAGTAATGCCTTAAAGTATACCTAGAGGTGAAGCCTGCTTGATAGAAAGAGCATAACTTCTTAGTGTATAAGAACAATTTCATTAAAACCGAAGTCCAATGGTTATTGGAGGCGGGCATAATATAGGAGATCAAGTACGTAAAATGGCTCAGCAATTTTTTTGTTGCCACAGAGGAGGCGAGTGATAAACTCCAAATGTTCATCAACTTCTGAAACATAAATGATGCCTGCCCAAGGGACTCATATCCTCTGCCACCAATAGACCAATTGGTAGACTTCATTGCTGAATATGGTCTACTCAGCTTCCTCGATGCTTTTAGTGGATACCACCAAATTTGGATGGATCCTGAGGACAAGGAAAAGACCACCTTCATCATTGAAGTCGAGACCTACTAGTACATCAGAATGCCCTTCGACCTAAAAAATGTAGAAGCCACATGGCAAAGGCTGATGAATGAGGTGTTCAACTCCCAAATTGGGAGAAATATGAAAGTATACATCGACGATATGATAGTTAAGAGTAAAATACCCAGTAATCATACCGTTGACTTGGGGGAAACATTCATCAGCTTCAAAAATTTGGAATCCATCATAACCCCAAAAAAATACGTGTTAGGGGCAACTGCAGGGAAATTCCTCGAATTCATAGTATCCAAAAAAGGCATAAATGCTAACCTTGAAAAAGTTGATGCTCTGCTAGCATTCCGAACTCCAACAACAATGAAGGATATACAAAGGCTCACCGGAAGAATAACTTCCCTTAGTAGATTTATATTTAGATACAGAGACTGATGTCGGTCATTCTTTAAAGTACTTATGAAAGGGGCCAAGAATGAAGGCAATCTCAAAACTGAGGAACACCATTGGAATTTAGAATCTCAGAAAGCATGGGAAGAGCTAAAAAAATTAGTTAACCCATTTGCCAACACTACGGCAACCAATGGGAGAAAAGCCGCTCATCCTTTACCTCACAGCAACTAAAAAAGCCATAAGTTTGGCTCTTGCTAGGGAGGAAGGAGGGAAGCAGTGGCTACTGTACTATGTGAGCAAGTCCATGCATAGTGCCAAAGTTAGGTACCCTCTTTTGAAAAAGGCCGTCTATGCCCTAGTATTGGCAAGAATGAGGCTACGACCATACTTCCATGGACATCCTATCACAGTGTAAAGTATCTTACCTCTTCGAGATGTCATGCAGAACATGGGCCACTCGGGCCAATTATCAAAGTGGTGCATTAAGCTAGGTGGGTATGATATCAATTATGGTCCAAGAAGAGCAAAAAAGCCCAAGCGCTAGCAGATTTTAGTGCTGAGGTACTAAAAACTGAAGGTAGCTTAAGATACCTCAGAAATGGCAAACCTGAGTGGATATTATTTGTCAATGGAGCCTTAGGATCCAAACACCAGGGAGCCAAAGCAGTTCTCCGTGGACCCAAAGGTATGGAAGCCTCAAAGTCCATCAAATTCGAATTCAAAGTCACCAATAACATTACCAAATATAAAGCCTTCATAGCGAGCTTAGGACTCATAAAAAGAGTTAGTGTGAGAAATCTAAAGGCCCACAGAGATTCTCAACTAGTGGTTTGATAGATGAAAGGGGACTACAAGGCAAAAGATACAAACTTTGCAAAGTACCATGATCTCATAAAAGGACTTATCCAATAGTTTGATAGGGTACAAATACAAAACATACTCTGACGAGATAATGTGGAGGCAAATACTTTGGCCAAATCAAAACAGTCCACCAGAGTGTTGGATAACCCCAGTATAACAATAATGGCGACTGCAAACTTAGACAAAGGATGGAAGGATCCTATTAAAGTGTATCTTGTGAACTCAGAATTACCCGAAGATCCTAAGGAATTAGTGAAGGTGCAAAAGTGCTTAGTTAGATACTTCTTGATCGAGGAAGAGTTGTACCGACAAAGGTATGCAAACCCACTGCAAAGGTGTATCAATGAAAAGGATATCGAGACAGTCCTTAAAGAAATCCATGAGGGGGCCTGCGGGTCTCACATTGGGACTGATGCCTCTCTTGGGGTACTACTTCATCGAGGATATTTCTGGCCTACACTAATGAAGGGCATGAGGCAGTTCACCAAAGAATGTGATAAGTGCCAAAGACATGCACCCATCCAAAGAATACCCTCGGAAGCCATAACTTCACCAAATTACCCATCCCTCTTTGCTATTTGGGGTATTGACCTCATTGATCCTCTACCGACAACTCAAGGAGGAGTGAAGTTCTGCATCGTTGTAATGGATTACTTCACTAAGATTGACACAAAGCCCCTAGCAGCAATTTTAGCAAAAGATGTCTAGAAGTTTTTCTGGAAAAATATAATATGCAGATTCAGTGTACCGAGGGTGATAGTAGTGGACAATGGTTCCCAATTCACTAATAAAGGATTTTAAGAATTCGCAACCAACCTCGGCATAAAGTTGCACTTCACCGTAGTTGCCCACCCTCAGAGCAATAGACAAGTTGAAGTGTCTAATAGGACAACAAAAGATGGTCTGAAAAAGAGGTTGAAAGAGGCAAAGGAGAAATGGCCAGGTGAACTCCTTAGTGTACTATCGAGTTACAGAACCACCCCTAGAAGAGCTACTAGAGAAACACCTTTCTCACTTGTCTTTGGTACCAAGGCTATTATCCCTATCAAAGTTATACAATTGTCTATCAGAATATAGGTGTTTGATGAAGAAGGGAACTGATGGGTTTCAGGAGCCAAACAGTGCAGCGGAATTTAACCGAAACACTCCAGGAACCAAGTAAAACGGGGTAAACCAGGTGTTCGAAAATTTTCATACCTAATTTTCAGTTGAGATCTCTCACTCAATTGTAGAGTCAAATCACAAAACCTAAACGGTTGACGTGTTTAGGCTCTCTATGGTATCC
>KK901153.1:58269-87868 GCA_000696445.1 Aquilaria agallochum | reverse complement strand
TTATGTGGGATAACCCCACAAAACTTCCATTTGACTTAAGTCATAGACATACACATCTTAAGGCCTACATTAGAACACTTAGGTCCTTTATGCCTTTTTGTGTTTTCTTTGTCCTTAGTTGTCTTCCATAAGCAATTTGGTCCTCCAATAGCACTTTCATACCATTCATATCCTTCCCATAAGTCTCCAAATCTCTTTTGTGAAATTTTTGCAATTGAGTACCCGAATTTCCAAAATGTTACAAAAAAGTCCATAGGTTGCTTGACAAACAAACAATCCTTAAGGCTTTTCTTGGGGACCATGTTACCAACTTGGAACACTTTTAAGAAGGTGTTGATCATCCTTTTACCCCCACACTACAATCACTATGGTGAGAATTACACAACATAATGGTTTTTAGCCATTATGACACTTGTAATTCTCCCTTTTTGTGAGGTGGTAACACCTTTGGCCTTAAAAATGCTCTAGCAACATACCAGAGGCTGATGAACAAGGTATTCAGCTCCTAAATTGGGAGAATTATGGAAATATATGTCTACGATATGATAGTCAGGAGCAAACAGCCTGGTAGTCAAATCGTAGACTTGGAGGAAACATTCCACCAACTTTGGGAATTTGGGATCCATCTTAACCATGAGAAATGTGTGTTCAGGGTAACAACTGGCACATTCAATGGGTTTAGGGTATACGAAAGAGGAATCGATGCCAACCTGGAATAGGTTAAGGTCCTACCAGGATTCCGAACTCCCACGACGACCAAGGATGTGCAAAGGCTTACTGGGAGAATCGTGGCCCTTAGTAGATTCATCTCCAGATATGAGGACCGGTGCCGACCATTCTTCAAAGCCCTCACTCAAGCAGCAAAGAATGAAGGTAACCTTGGTTCTGAGGAACACCTTTGGAACAAAGATTGCCAAAAGGCTTGGGACAAACTCAAGAGCTACTTAACCCACCTACTGACACTTTGGCAGCCCCTGGAAGGAGAACCTCTCATCCTTTACCCCACTGTTACTAAAAAGGCCATAAGTTCAGTACTCGTAAGGGAAGAGGGAGGAAAATAGTGCCCAGTATACTATGCAAGCAAGTCCCTGCATGGTGCCGAAGTTAGTGTTGGCAAGCAAAAGGCCATCTATGCTCTAGTCTTGGCAAGCAAAAGGCTGTGACCTTACTTACGAGGACATCCTATCATTGTTCAAAGTAACCTACCTCTTAGGGATGTCATGTGGAAGGTAGACCACTTTGAAAGATTATCAAAGTGGTGCATCAAGCTTTGTGAATATGACATCACCTATGAGCTGAGAAGGGCAATAAAGGCCCAAGCATTTGCAGATTTCATCGCCGAAGTACCAAAAATCAAAGATACCCTAGAAGAACTCAGTAGTGACAAACCTGAGTGGACACTCTTCATCAATGATGCCTCCGATTCTAAACATCAAGGAGCCGGAGTAACTCTGCGAGGACCGAAGGTGTGGAAGCATCAAACTCCATCAAGTTTAGTTTAAACATCACCAATAATGTTGCCGAATATGAAGCCCTCATAGCAGGCTTACGGTTGGCAAAAAGAATTGGTGTGAGAAATCTAACGACCCATAATGATTCTCAGCTGGTCGTCTAACAGATGGCGGGGGACTAGGAGGCAAAATACCCAAACGTGGCAAAGTACCATGACCTCGCAAAAAGGCTTGTCCAAGAATTTGACAAGGTATAAATAGAAAACGTACCTCGATAGGACAATATGGAGGCAGATACTTTGGCCAAATCAAAGGAGTCCATTAAAGTACTTCATGAGCCAAGCATAGCATTAATCTGCATAGCAACCACGGGTATAAGGTGAAAAGATCCTATCAAGAAATATCTCACAACGTCAGAACTTCCCGAAGACACTCTTGAAGCTGTGAAAGTGCGAAAGCGCTCAGGTAGATACTTCCTGATCGGAGAGGGGTTGTACCGACAAGGGTATGCAAGTCCGCTACAAAGGTGTGTTAGCAAAGAGGATGTTAAGATAGTCCTAAAAGAAGTCCATGTGGGGTCTTGCAGTTCTTACATCGAGATTGATGCCCTTACTGGAGTACTGCTCTGCCAAGGGTATTTTTGGCCTACCTTAAGAAAGGATGCGAGGCAGTTTGTCCAGAAATGTGAGAAGTGCTAGAGACACGCTCCCATCCAGAGACTACCCTTGAAAGTAATAACTTCGGTGAACTATCCTTGCCCTTTCACTGTTTGGGGCATTGACCTCATTGGGCCTCTCCCAATAGCTCCAGGAGGAGTGAAGTTTTGCATAGTCGCAGTAGACTATTTCACCAAGTGGATCGAGGCAAAGCCTTTAGCAGCAATATCGGAAAAGGACATACAAAGATTTGTCTGGAAGAACATCATATGTAGATTTGGTATACTGAGGGTAATAGTAGCTGATAATGGTTCCCAATTTACTGATAAAGGTTTTCGGGGATTCACAGCCGACCTTAGAATAAAATTGCACTTCGCCCGAGTTGCCCATCCTTAGAGCAATGGACAAGTTGAAGTGTCCCATAGAACAATAAAAGATTGGTCCTTCTCGACACTCAGAGTTTTTAGCTCGGCTGTAAGCTCAGCAACCTCCCTCTCGAGTTTCTTCTTCTTCTTTTTCTTGGCCTCATTCTTCAATGAATCGACCTCAGCTTAGAGATCGGCATTCAAAGCAAGCGCCTTCGCAAGGTACTCAGCGTCTTCCACCTTTTCCTTCAGAAGGGCTTCATTCTCCGAAGAGAAAACAGCACACTTTGTGCTGAGGTCCTCAACCTTGGCCGAAAAGTGGAGAAGGAGCTCCTTCTTGCTTTCCGAAGCTCAGTCCGAAGATTCTCCAAGTCCTCATTCACAATTTTTCTCAATTCGCCGCACTTGAGGACATATTTGGTGCAAAACTCCTTCGCCTGTCTCAGAGAATTCTCGGACCGAGAATGAGCCTCAATCTACTTTGCCGCCCATGCTTGGAAGAATCCGCTGTATGCCAGGAGCTGTAGAAAAGAAAGTCACGAGTAAAGGTCAAAGGACAACAAAAATTCAGAAGAAAATTTTCTAAGTCCTCAAAGAAAGAGAGAAGAAATTTACTTGGGTGGCGTGTTCGGTCATCCTCGCTGCAAGGATCTCCTCATTCGGGCATTCGGCGAGGAGTGACTCGAAGGTGGTGTTCGTTAGCACACCCCTCGCCATTTGGGGAGCCACCAACTGGCTGTCCTCCGCGAAAGTCCAAAAGGGCTCCCTCGGTACTTTGTCCTTCGAGATATGGCCATCCCGAAGGGCCCTCTTCCGAGCATGACCTTTCACCCAGGGAGCAGGTGTCACCTTTTCTACAAGATCATGCCGAAGTTCCATCAGTACGTTGTCCCTTAGCCATCCATCTATAAGATCATAGATAGCAAAAACACTAAGATTCACAGACAAACGGCTAAGGAACGAACCTGGTGGAACCTCGGTAACAACGTCCTTGGTCTAGCCCACTTTGCGGAATTCGCTGGGAATGTACTTGCCTTTCCTTCTCCCGCTCTCCTCATGCTCTTGAGCCGAAGTCCCTTCGACCGAAGTCTTAGTAGCTGTATCCAAACTCAGAGTAGTCTTGAGGGTGGCAGGATCCGAAGGTGGATTCGCGTAGGCAGGAGACCAGGTAGGCGACTGGTCCTGCACTTCAATGACGTCTTCAGGGGGAGGAGGAAGGACGTCTGCCTT
Source organism: Aquilaria agallochum (assembly GCA_000696445.1). Taxonomy (NCBI): domain Eukaryota; kingdom Viridiplantae; phylum Streptophyta; class Magnoliopsida; order Malvales; family Thymelaeaceae; genus Aquilaria; species Aquilaria agallochum. The sequence goes on along the minus strand of KK901153.1, from coordinate 84,166 downwards.
GGCTTTCTTTTCCTTAGATGGCCCCCCGTTGGTCTTCTTCCTCTTCGCAGGCGCCTTCCTCCGCGTCTGCTCCCCTTTCTCGGCCTGGCCGAGAAAAAGGGACTTGTAAAATTCTGCAGTTTGATCGCCCATCTCTGCAAAAGGAAAAAAATTAGTGTAAGTCCAAAAGGAACACATGTAAGCAAAACCCGAAAGATAACTTACTCTCTGCAAAAGCCTCGTACGACATCTCGCACCGAAGAAGCATCACCAGCCATTCTATCTTCCCCGGGAGAACAGGCACGGGTAGGTTCAGGTTGAACTTGTGCTCGTGGGTCACCCCCAATTCCCAAAGGACCTCTTCAATCATGAGGTCCCACTTAATGGGAAAGGGGTACAAGGAATGTGGAGGGACCTCATGTTGGGTTTCGGGAGCCAAACAGCGCAGCGGAATTTAACCGACACCCTCCAGGATCCAAGTGAAACGGGGTAAATCGGGTGTTCGAAAATTTTCATACCTAATTTTCGATTGAGATCTCTCACTCAACTGTAGAGTCGAATCACAAAACCTGAACAGTTGATGTGTTCAGGCTCTCTATGGTATCCANCGTTGGCAATGATCATAAATCACATTTATGATCATAAGCAATGAGCGGTGTCTAGCAACACATCATTGCTACCCAAGTGACAAGATTGTCGATGATTCGACTATACCTTTATGATCATCACCGATATATGCCATTGTCCCTTTGTCCAAGATATCAAGACTAAGCACGAGACATGGAATGTGTCACTCTCGTATAGCCCAATCTTTGGTTTCTTGATTACCGAGTAGACTAACTTAAACTGATGACATTGATATCGCATATCAACTCATCCGAGCATGGCCATGCATTTTCTAAGTCTCACTCTATCAAGGGGCCCGAAGATATCGCTCCCGTTACATAGGAGGGACAAATCCCATCTTGATCATACAAATCCCTCCGCATGATATGTGACATACCCAATGACCTCCTTCAAGTTCACTCAGTTACGAGCAACAAAGGAAAGTATCAAAGTATGTGACTCACATGTAGGGAACCTTGATGATCTTAGGTCGAAGGACTACATATACCCTGATCACTATGGGAATCACTTATGACACTCATATAACGATCCATGTAGTGTTCTCATGGTGGGTCGGTCCAGTACACAAGTTCTCCAACTTGTACCCATATGTAGACTACATATCTCATATTAGTCTCCACATATGCTAGTCGTTATGTATTATTGCAACCCGCTCCACAATAATACTAGACCAGGGACTTTTAAGAATATCATTATTCTAGGGTTACAATTATGTTTGTTAAGTTACGCAGGAACAAAACAACAAACATAATTGCTGGATTAATGCCTTAATAAAATATCATGACTCAATGTACAAAAATACAATCATCTCATGACTGGCTTTTGGGCACAACACTAACACCTCAGGGTCCTAATCCACAACCGCCCGAATGTGCCGGTCGAGCTCGTCAAATTGAGCGGTCAACCCCGAGGTCAACAGCTTCCGAGGGTCAACACATCAGTCCTCAAAACACCCGAAGCCCATCTAGTCGGGACGTAACTCCATCTTTCAAGAATTGATAGAAAGAAGAACTTTTTCTACCACCTCTGCCATCTATCCTTCGTGCCGAAGGTGAAGGTGAATTTCTTGCTCCCGGACCCTCGGGGAAGTAAGAAGTAGAAGCCACCCTTCGGGACCGGGTAGAGTTTATAGTATTGCATGAAGAAAAGAAAATTGGGCTTTATCTTAAAAACCCCACACATACAAAGAAAGGCGTTGAAATAAGAATAAGAGTTTGGAGGGAGCTGGTTCACAGCAATCCCGTGGAACTTGTAGAACTCGTACACCATGCGCGGAAGGGGATACCAAAGACCGGCCTTCAATTGGGCTCGGTAAACAATGATCTCATCAGAATGGGCCATGTAACCGCATGTGACCACGGAAGGTAACCTCGGGAAGGCATAAGTGGGGAGGTAGAATTTTGCTATCCACTTCGTCATTTTCTCCGAAGTAGTATAGCATGGATGAGACTCAAGGGGGAGAAAGCACTCGGGAATAGGATAGACGGTCATCACTGGAGCAGAGTTTGACATTTCTTGAAAAAGAAGAGAGGTAACCTCAGGGAAGCTAAAGAAAGGAAAAACAAAACTTCAGAACGAACGACTTCGGAAGGAAAGAAGAACTTCGGAAAGTAAAAACCCACCGAAAGGTTTGCCAAAATCGAGATTCCTAGACACCATCGTGAAAGGTTGCCGAAAATCACTTCGCCGCTAGAACTGCTGCCGAAAGGAGAAAAAGACAAGAGAGAATTCTAGAGCAAATGAGAGCAAAGGGAAGGAGTTTGAAGGTCTGAGGCAAAAGGGGTTTATATAGGCCAAAGGGGGCAGGCAAAATGTCATCATTATGGCTCCTCGAAGGCGAAGAGACGCAATTAATGTAACCAACGTAACCGTCTGCCACTCACCGGCTGCTACGTGTAAGTCATCGTGGGGAACTAGGGCACGACCCTGACAACTGGCAGACCTATATAACCCTACCCGAAGTAATGCGCCCACATACAAGGGAAGACGAAACGGGTCATTGATAGAAAAGTCAGTATAAGTACATGCCCCAGACAGTAACCTCGAAGGAAGAGCCAGGGACACCACTCAAACACCAAGGAAACTACCTTGGTAGGGCACCTTAGTTCGCCATAGTTCCATCCTGGGGAGAAGGAGACTCCGGATGGAAGCCAATCATGGCAACAAGACCAAGCTTCACTTTCCACGAGAAAAGTTCCCGAAACTCCCCAAACCAAAGGAACACCTTCAGTTTTCTGAAGGGGGGCATGCGATAGCCGAACGGCTATTGCCCCTGAAGAACCTCGCATGAGCGGGCCACTTCTGGTCAAAACAGACATGAAAATACCCCGGCAAAGAGTGGACTTTAGCACCCGCGGACAAGCCGTATAGGCGCTACCGCTCGAGAATCCCATGGGATCAACTTCGGTCAGAAGGAGTCACCGCCTTTCCCAAATGTGACCTCGTGCCGACCTCACCTGGCCAAAACAACCTTCGTACACTCTCTGGGCCACCCTCGGGGCGCGCTCATAAAGTGCCACATCAGGTACCCAAGCCTGACCTCGGGAAATTCCAACCGAAGGTGCCTCATACAAACAGTGGACCTCCCTCCAGAGGAACTCACCTTCCCGAATGAGCACTATACTTCGAAGGAGTTCGGTCCGCCGAAAAGGCCACGTAGGTGTATCATGAAACAGCTGAGGAGTCTCTGACACATCGTACTCGTATAGCTCCCGACACGCCGACCTTGTGCTACACTAGGCTCCCAGCCAGACGGCCTATGGTCGGCTAGGAGCTCCCCTTCTTCCCGAAGGTACAGACCCTATCTGACTGAACACGTGTCACGATCTGGGTAGGCTGTGGGAGACGAGCTTCTCCTGTTCACCTCCCCATAAATATTCATGAAACACCCTAGGTAAAGGGATCTAACTCCAAGGAAAAATCTCTCCCCTCCCTACTTATCTCTGGTACTAACTTGGGCGTCGGAGACTCTTCGCCTGGAAAAACACTCTAGGGAGCTCCTAACCCTTGCTTTTCTGAGTCCTTGCAGTCCTTGTCCCATCGGGGGTTCCTTATCCAGGCATTTGCTCACCGGAAGTTTCTGCTCCAGGCTCACCATGTTGCACAATGATGATGTCGAAGGGCATCACATACCTTATCCACTTACATCAAAGTCAAAGTCATCCCCTAAAGCACCCTCGATATCTCATCAAATCTTGCCACAACCAGACCACTAAAACCTTCACCATGTTTCCTAGCTCCTCTCGAAGCTCCTAACCATGTGTCAACCATAGCAACCTGCAATAAAATCTAGATGGAATTCCCCAGATGTTGGTCAAAACTAACTATCCTGGTAGAGGGACTTTTAACTAGATCTCAGTCTTAGTCTCCAATATCTATGAGCTTTAAACTAGAGCTCCAATATCAAGACTTGACATGGTTGTTTTTAGCCCTGCCTAGGAAGCCTTTGATAACAGATCTCATGGCGGTTGCAATTGGCTAGTTATACGTGTTCAAGAATTAAAACTACATGAAACTAGTTGATTAACCTAGAAAATGCAAAATGCATGCTCTTTTAGCTTCGACTTGAGTACTTGGAAACCATAAAACATGCACTTGGTGAAGGTACTTTTCATAGAAAGCAAGTCAAATAATTGAAGCATATAAAATCAACATTTATATTATCATTACTACACATAATAACAGTGTGAGGGCATCCAAAAAAATTAGACTAATACTCATCACCCAAGAGCAACCCTAGAGTCTAAAGATCTGAACATAGACATAAGAGGCAACTAGGCATACAATATACACAAGACTCTTTCTGAGATCCTCCAAACTAACTCCCACCTTAGAGGTAAGTCCTTGTGGTGAGTCACAAATGACTGTCCATGTACTCTAGCCTCTATGGCCAAGAAAAAAACTATAGTTAGTACTGTTATTTAACCAACAAGTAACCATGAAGGATTCTCAACGCAATGTAACTGCACAATAGACTATGACAACCTTCAGTGGGTATCGGGCCCAACAATGTCAGAATCTGTACAAAATAAGCTATGGAGTGAGAATTCAAAAATTCTCAACAGGGGGTCTTCACCTACAAGAAAAGTACTAAGGACAATAGATATATGAACATATGTAATCTGTTGTGAGCTCATACATCTTGGGGCTAAACTTATGCACATATGTTTCAGTCTTATGGGACTTGTCCTCAACCTAGTCCACGAACTACAAGGCAAAGCCTTGTCTACTAATAAGCAATACTTACGAGATTAACTAGTGAAATTCATCCCAATTTTTAAGCTTCCTTATGTTATATAGGTGAACATGGGGGATGCGCCTCACTTGAGTTCTACAGAAACTGATAAGGTGTACTAAGCCTCCATATAGTGCCTCAAGCTAGCTTGCCTAGGTCACTTGTGTACTAAGCTTCAACCTTTAAACCCAACCAAGAGTGCACTTGGTTTTCACTTGTGCCTCAAGTACATTTGCCTAGGCTACAAGTGCCCTAAACCATCACTCATGGTGCTGGCCTGTTCAGCATTACTTGGTTCACTACTAAATTAATGTTTAACTAACCATGGAGATGATTAGCAAACTTAACTCAGGTCCCCGAAAGCCTTAGGAATACCCTTGCAATCATTCTAACTCTTCAGGCCATGATGCATACGCATTAGCCTCATGGTGCGTTCAGATCATAGTCAACTTCTCAATTCTGGATTTCGTGCAAGCGTTGTTAGTGTTGTGCCCAAAAGGCCAATCATGAGACGATTGTATTTTTGCACATTGAGTCATGATATTTTATTAAGGCATTAATCCATCAATTATGTTTGTTGTTTTGTTTCTACGTAACTTAACAAACATAATTGTAACCCTAGATAATGATATTCTCAAACGTCCTAGTCTACTATTATTGTGGAGTGGGTTGCAATAATACATAACGACTAGCATATGTGGAGACTAATATAAGATATGTAGTCTACATATGGGTACAAGTTGGAGAACATGTGTACTGGACTGACCCACCATGAGAACACTACATGAATCGTTATATGAGTGTCATAAGTGATTCTCTTAGTGATCATGGTATNAAATTGGAGAGGAGAACAACAAGTTGAGCAAATTTGTGTTTGGCCGAAAAGGATACTTTGAGGTAAATCATGTTCTTCTTGTGTTTACATGGCATTGATGCCATGAGTAATGTTAGTTGATGACTTGATGGTCATATGTTGGTTTGGAATGATGAAGAACATTGGTATGTGAAGTTGGACTATATGGCCGAGGGCTTGAAGCAATATAAATTGGTGTCCATTACTTGAATACATAGTGATGATGCCATGAAACAATAGTCATTGATGATTTGGTGTTATGTATGTTGAGTTAGTTGGTGAAGGACACTATTATGTGAAATAAGCACTTTGGCCGAAAGCTTGGATTAGAGTGGAATGGTGCATTTCACTTGGTTAATTGGAAATAATGCCAAGGATGATGTTCGATGTTGATTAGAATATCATGTGGTGTGTTAGAATGATGGGTAGCACATGTATATAAAATTGGGCCTTGTTGGCCGGGAGCTTAAGTGTGTGTATCTTAGTGTTCTTCATGTGAGACATGGTAGTTTAATCCATGATTGTGTGTTGATGATGCCTATGTGTTGTTATGCTAGGTATTGAGGTTGAGGAACACTTGGGCACTTAAAGCTTGGTTGTGACCGAGAGCTATTGAGGTAGGGTTCACTGGCACTTGATTTTACTTGGTAATATACACCATGGTTCAAGTGTTTAGAGTGGCTAAGTGATGGTTAAATATGCCAAATGACTTTAGTTGCTTGATGGGCTTAGAGTTTATACTCGGTTGAAATGTTGATTAGCTAATTGACTAGTGTACATGTACTAGAAATGCAAGTAAATGTGGCCTATTTGCTTGGCATTTCGGGAGCTCCAAGTGGAAATGGTATATTGGTAATGGTTTGTGTGCAAGAATGCACATGAGTACATGTAAGGTTTATATGGCNCCGAGACTTATGTTTTAAGTTTGCAGGCTGTAGAGTGGGAACTGTCTAGGAGAGCATGGATACTTGGACTTTAGCTCTGATTGTGGTATTCACCTTTATGACCATGAATATGGCCATAGGCTTGGTGTTGCAGTGTGTACTTCTGTATGGGATTCTCAAGGTTTTATTTGACCATTAGGAGTATGGTCTCGGGTTGTATGTAACTTGGCATGAACAACTTATGGATGCTTGGCATATATAGCCATGTTAGATGCTAGGTAGACTACCTTTTGGTTTGTATATATGTGTAGTCTTGGATACCTAGTTTGATGATGTTTTGTGGATCTTGGATGCCAAGTTATGTATGGGCTCATGGATGACATTATGCTTGGACTTATGTGCTGAATATTATGGGCCAAAGTTGGCACTTTTGTGTGAATAGTTATGGGCCTAAACTTATGAAATTATGGTGCACTATTATATGTATGATTGTTGGCCGAGAGCACCATGCATATTACCTTGTAGTTTTCCAAATCTAAACCAACATTGTGGGCTTCTTGGTTGCCATATAAGTAGTACACTTGATTGCACACCATGTATGCACTTAAAATTGCATTAAGTGTTGCCTTGCTTGATATGCAAGTAATCAATTTTAACCCTGCTTGTTGTGCAAGTTAGTGGTATTGGGCCTTGCCTTTGCTACAAGTTGTTATTGGAATTGTTTCAAAAGCCACCTGGGCCACCTCCCAGGCCTCTTAACATAAGAAAATAAGACTTAAAGTTGCCATTAATTGCTTGGCCGAGCTAGGAACTTGATTTAGAGTTGGGCTTGTAAGTTAGTTTAAAAACTTATAGGCCAGGGCCTGAGTGAGGTGTGGCAACGGGAGTGATATCTACGGGCCCCTTGATAGAGTAAGACTTAAAAAAATGCATGGCCATGCTCGGATGACTTGATATATGATATCAATGTCATTAGTTTAAGTTGGTCTACTCCATATTCAAAAAACCAAGGATTAGGCTATACGAGAGTGACACATTCCATGTCTCGTGCTTAGTCTTGATATCTTGGACAAAGGGACAATGGCATATATCTGTGATGATCATAAATGTGATTTATGATCATTGCCAATGTGGTAAGAGCCTATTGGGTCGCACACATAGAGCTATTTGGATCATTAGAGTGCATGGGCTAATAATTTGGGTTTTGGTTTCACAATAATTTCGTATTAATAATGGGCCCAATAGTTGAGCCATTATTAAGCCCGAAATTAAAGCCTAATTGGATTAGGGCTTTGAAACCCATTAGGCCTGGAAGTTGAGTCTCACTATAAATATAACTTTTAGTGAGAAATTCGTCGGTCTTCTTACCCTAGCCTCCCAAAAGGACAGCCGCACTCTTCTCTTGCAATTCTGTGAAGGACGCAAGCTAGCACTGCGAGCACAAGAGAAACGTATCTGCCGGGACACGGTGGAAGCGTGGTGATCTCGAGAGGTTCGTGTGGATACAATAGAAAGCCTAAACACGTCAACTGTTCAAGTTTTGTGATTCGACTTTACAGTTGAGTGAGAAAACTCAACTGAAAATTAGGCATGAAACTTTTTGAACGCCAGGTTTACCTCGTTTCACTTGGATCCTGGAGGGTTTCGGTTAAATTCCGTTGTACTGTGTGGCTCCCAAAACCCAATAAGCGCACCATGGGCTATTGCATTTACATCGCTTGGGATTCTAGCTTTTCAAGCCACGATACATATGCACTAAGTAGATGGTACGTTTGCATCTCAGTTAGCTTCTCCATTCTTGCTTTCATGTGAACGCACCATGGGTTGGTGCATTTACATTGCTTAGACAGAGCTACACGTTGTTCTTCACTTTGCCTATGCTCAAGGGGTGCTTTCCTTCACTCAACTTAAGCAATAACTTGCCAAAACAACCTTCATGGGCAACATACAAGTTCCATATATCAATTTTTCAAGCAAGACAACTAATCCCTTACCTTGATTTGAACTCACAAGATAGATCCAAGTAACACTTCCACAAAATCAAAGTTCCACAAAGTTCTACCAAGTTCCAAGCAAAACCAAAGTACAAAACACCAAATTGCTAACTTCTATCCAAAACCCAATCTTCCGATCATCAAATGAACAAGAAATCACCATGAAAACACATGATACCTTGCATAAAAAGTAGGGGATAGCCGGAAAGATGATTCCAAGCTTAAAAAACATGAAAATCCACTTGAATCAAGCTTCCTGTAGCATATATACCATTGGTGGCTTTAAATTTCATCGACATCTTTTCATTTTAAGCTTGAATTCTCGAACAAATCTGCAGGTGAAGGATGAACTCGGGTTTGAAGTGCAAAAATGGTAGCCATCTTCACTTTGCCAAGTTTTATACCCTTTTTAAACACCAAGCCACCAAAGTTTTTAAAAAGTCACAAAAATCCCAATTCCTTAAAAAGTAACTATAGTCAAACCATGGTCAAATCTTATTTATTTGAGTTAATTTTAGGCTTATAACAAAGTTTAGGTTTACAAAACTCATTTTTCCACTCTAGGGATTTGGCAAATGCTTTGTGAAGCAAAATTACCATTTTGCCCCAAAACCCTATTTGGTGCCCTAAAATCTTCAAAACTTATTAAACTTTGCCTAACATACCTATTCTTGCTTTGTGACCTTCAAATAAGGTTCCAAACTAGGTTTTAGTTACTTTACCTTCCTAGAACAAGCTTTCTGCAATGAGAGTCATGAAAAAAGGATTAAGGCTACCAACAATAGGTAAGAGTCCTATGCAAATCAGAATAGGGGAAAGGACTTAGAGTTTAAGGTAGGGGATTAGGAGTTGTTAAAAGTATCTAGCATGAATGGAGTAATGACATTTGGGAAGAAGCGCAAGTTAACCCCATGGTTTGTAGTACCATTCCAAATTGTTGCAAAAATGGGAAATGTAGCCTACAAACTAGAGCTTCCTCCTGAACTAGGACTTGTACATCATGCTTTTCATGTGAGTTTGTTAAAAAATGTGCCTTAGATCTTAGGCAAGTGATTGCAGTGACTAGTGTCCCCATAGCATTACACCTTAATTATGAAGAAGAACCCATTTAGGTAATAGCCAAGAACATTAGGAAACTAAGAAGTAGTTGGATATCCATGGTTAAATTCTAATGGACTAACAATTCAGAGGAGGAGGCCACTTGGGAAGTTGAGACTGAAATATTTAAGAGCTACACAGTCATATTTCCAAAGCTCATGAGAAATTTTGGAGGACTAAATTTCTTAAGCAGGGGAGAACTATCATAAACCTTTTTTTTAGTATAAAGGCCAAGGTCTAGGTGTAATAAGGGTCCATAAGAGCAATGGGAAGTTAGATTTGAGGGGCTTAAGCACTAAAAATAAATGTTTGAGGGTCACTTAAGGAGAAAGAGAGGCTCTTGCCTTAACCGTAGTAAGATGATGTATGTGTAGGATGGATTTTGGACACACTAGGTGCATTAAAGAAGTTGAGACCTCAATCAGACACTCTATTGAGTGGTAAAATTGATTAAAATTAGGCCAATTAAGACTAAAAAGTGCCACGCAAATAAGTAAGCCCATTAGGCGAGTAATTAAACCAATTCTAGTGCCACATGTCTTAATGTAGATTACGGATGGCTCCACCTCCTAATTGAGGGATGAACTTGGGTTGAAGCTCCATTTTACAAATGTGGGGTTGTTCATCAGTTCTATATTGGGTCTAACAAAAGTTGAAGGAAAAAGGAAAAGGAAGTGAAACTGATGTTAAGGGAGGTGACAAAGTCTTGCTTCGGCCTTAAGGAATCGTGGGATAACTTGATATTGGCTCAACACTTGTTACAAGGTGGTAATGTAAAGGTCAAGGATCACTACATGTGTTTTAATATGAATCCATGAAGTTTGTTCATGTTCTAGTGAAAAACTAGGCACTTAAGGGATGGCATTACAGCGGCATGAACATAACAGGTTGTTAAGGGCTAGGGTTATAATTGGGTAACTATGGAATTGGTAATTAGCTATCTAAAAGGCAAGCACTAGGACTCGGATTTGAGTTGGCTAGCTTAATCCTTGAGTCTAGAGTTTTCTCATAGGCTAGTTAAACTTAATGGATTAAATGAAATGAATTTAGTGTAGCATTGCGGTTGCTAGGCATTGTTGGCTACCTAGTGTAGTTGGAGTCAGTGGTGTGTGTGTTTGTGTGCTTGATTGTTTGTTCGTACATGCTGACCCCTTGAGCTTTATAAATATATGTTGTTAAAATTTTCAAACATACACATATTGAGGCTTTATAGTTGTAATGTGATCCTTATTGAGTTATATAACTCGCACCTTGTCCTTACATTTCCTGAGGGAAAAGAGTGGAAGACTAACTCTAGCTTTGGTTAAGTGTTTTAAGTAAAAAGGATAAAATGGTAATGCTACTTAAACTAATCCTATTGTTGCTCAATATTTAATCTAAACAAGTCATAAGCATGTGGTAATCTTATAGAATGAAGATCATTTGCATGTAGGCATGTAGTGGCAGTGAATGTAGGAATGTGCCAATGAGAAAAGTTTTGTGCCTAGGAAGTGTTTAGGTTTATGATGCAGTTATACATGTGTAGCGAGCCAAAGCGTGGCTTAGGGTGGCCATTGGTAGGCTTACCTTGTTGATTAAACCTATAGGAGGATGAAAATTACGTTGTTCTGGAAACTAAGTAAGGGTATCTTGGTTGTCATGCATACTAAAGTACTTTACATGAATGTTTTGAAGTAATGAGATGCTACACAATTGTAGACTCTTAGTACAAATGTGTCTTAGAAACTATGTTTATGAAATAGTGCCGAGTCTGGTAGGGATCCTAGGTGCACACCCATTATGCCCTAGCTATGTCTTGGGGCATGCACTGGCGCCTCGGTTGCATGCTTTCGTGTGATGAAGCCGTATTACCTAGGTACCCTGAGAGGTTCCTGTGGTGCTTCTCTCATATGTTCTGAAAGGGTTAAGCATTATGATATGCATGCTAGGGGTACCTTGCGCTGGCACCCTAGGTAGCCCTAATGGTACTCCCTATGGCTAGCGATGCATATGCCTAGGCCTGGGCCAAAGTTAGGCATGACAGTAGGAGCAGGACTTGCTTTGCAAGGTCCAAGCACTTTTAAATACAAAGGTTGTTGTGCATTACAGTTGATCTAGTAGGTTAACCAATTGCACAACAATGAAAAATGCAACATAGAGACTTAAGTGTCAACTGAAAGTTACATCACATCAAAAAAATGTTCCTTAGCTGGTGATTCATACAACTAAAAATTTCAGTGATACACTGTTACCTATCTGGAGTAGTCTAGTTATGGTGCCAGAATTTTTCATTTAAAACTCCCAGGGTTGGTATGTTCAGTAGGCCATCAGAACAATACCCTTAGTGTGCATACCTAAGTGGCCCTCTTGGGCACTATGTAAATGTATGCATATTGGTCCAACCATTACACACATATTCAAATTTTATGCACACCATGCCAGCAAGGAAGGAAAACACTAGCACAAGCCATAATCTTGGCTACTACACATTAGGCAATCTTATTAAGTGTAAGTGACCAGCCATTGCACCTTAAACTCATTTCAAAAAATGTATTAAACTTGCAATGTAACTCCCTATTTCATTCACTTCATTATCAAGTAGAGTCTTTAAGAAAACCATGGAATTTGGTTTTGCATCAATAGCCCACCTATGGACCAAGTTATGGATTTTTTAAGTTGGTTACAAAATTTTTACGAAATGAACAGTAACTTAGCCAACTTTGGAACATTATATCATTGGCTATAGGGATAAAAATTTAGAAATTTTACATCCCAGTTCAACATCTAGATTTTCTCTATATGTGGTAAAAATTTCATAACAAGATTCATTTTACACAAGGAGATATCAAACTTTAGGTATAGCATTGAAACCGTGAAAACACTTCATTCACAAAGGTATGCCCTCCAAGGCAATCCCATATATGTCCAATACATGTATGAAATACATGCTCTTGCATATAGCAACTTTATGTGGCCAAAATAGAATTTACAAGTGAGCAGCCTATCATTCACACTTAGGCAGCTTTGCACCACATCACATACATAGCCCAAGCATTACTCAAATGTTCACATACTTGTCTCATTTTATATACACTACATGTACATGCATACATGCACTACATAATGGTCTTAATCCAAATAAATACACACCCTAGGTTACAGGAGTGCCTGAGACATAATGGACTGCAGAAACAGGATATTGGACAGTTGTTGCATAACACAATAAGCACCATCACTAAAAATATCAAATGTGCTACTAAGATCACCAAACCTTCCAGATCACAACTAGATACATGGAAGTTAAAATTACTAAAATTTTAGATCAAAACTCAATTGACAAAGGTCAGTTTGGATGTGATCTTTCTACTGGACCTGAAATTGCAGAATTGAGTGGAGTAAGTTTCATTGTGAAACTTAGTAAAGGAAATGCTTCATTTTTTAAGGAAATGTGACCCTCATTAAAACCTTAATCCAAAGACACTAAAACATAAAACCACAATGCATATACACAAGATATAGCAACCAAATACAGTAGCCATTCACAACTAACAAACACATGAAATATGGCGGCAACAAAAACCTTAGGTTAGTCCATAAAAGATGCAATAAACTTAAGTAAATCACTATGGTGGCCCTCCTTAAGCTCAAGCATTTTGTTAGGAAAGTTTTAACACTAGTTAATACTAACTTTGGGCCCTAGAAACCCTTAAATTCACTGCCATCACTATGCAATTCACACTAGGTCACAAAACTTTTAATAAGTGCACTCCCCTTACTAAGCTTGGTTCATCAAGCTGATGGCTCTCTTCCAAGATTAGCCTTAGCTCCATGGATACTTGAAAATATAGTAAACAATCCATGAGAGCAAGAGAACCCTTACCTTGATGGGTATGCTAAAATTGGAGCTTAGTCGTTGGTGCTCCCGAGCAATAGCACCAAATAGCTTCCAATTGTGCTTCCTTGACTCTAATTGCAAGTAGTTTTGAGTTTGAAGTTATGGTGGCTTTGGAGGAAGTATGGGGGAGGGTGGACTGTGTCCCTTGGCTAGTTTGGCTGAATATGAGAGAAAAAAAGGTGGTCTTCACTACTTAAATGGTCAAAAGTACACTAAACACACTTAATTAGTCTTAAGCTTGTCTTATGTCATTTTCCTTGCTACAAGAATATGGTTTCTTAGTCTTAATCTCTTGGCCCATATTTGACCATCCTTATCTTCCTTTAGCAGCCCCTCCTTAGGTGGGATATCCCCATAATTTCACCATTTGACTTAAGTCAAAGACATACACATCTTAAGGCCTACATTAGACCACTTAGGTCCTTTATGCCATTTTGTGTTTAGTTTGTCCTTAGTTGTCTTCTACAAGCAATTTGGTCCTCCAATAGTACTTTCATACTGATAGCCGAAATGCTATCGCCCTGGTCACCTAAGGACCACGAGAATGAGGGAGTCAGACACCTGAGTTACACGACCTCAGTAGCCCGCCAATACCAACCTCAAAAAACTAGCGTATCACCTCCCTTAGGAAGGTGATCGAACCAGCTTTGGGGAATAAGAACTAGCCACCTTCTATAGGAGAAAACCCCCCTAAGGACTAACTTCGGAGCCAGGGAATACATCGAAGTATCAATATGACTCTAGGAAAAGGCCCCTCACTCCGAAGTGAGACATCAACCAAGGGGACCTGGAAGGTACGGCAGAAGCCATCAAGGAGTCTCTGACATTCCGCCCGCACACCCTGCACGCCCCCCTCATACGCACTCTGGCGCGCCGCCACTGCCTACATCCTGTCATGTAGGGCTATGCTTGCCTCAGCTCATGGCCCAGGAGCCTACAGGCAGCTAAGGGCCCCCACGCCCAAAAGTACGGATGCTATCCGTCCATACACGTGTTACAAATCCGAAAGGTTCACCCCCTCTTATATATATCACGGGAATGGGCACAAGCGGCGGATCTCTGTCTCGTCTTTGTGTCCTGAATCCTCTCTTTTCAGCCCTCAAGGAGACACGGTAGGCAAGAGTCTCTTGTGCTTACTACTCCCCCTCAACCCCTTAAAGCACTGACTTGGGCGTCGGAGGCTCCTTGCCGGAAAAGGACTCCTGGGGCCTCCTAACCCCTGTTTTCTAAGTGTTTCAGGCAAGTCCTCCTGAGGAACCTCCATCTAGGGCACTCTCCCATACCGGAAGTCCTGCTCAGCCTTACCGTACCACATGACAATTATGCTGCCGTCCATCATTTGGTGCCGTCTGTGGGGGGAAATCACTCCCAGGTCGTCGTTGTTGAAACTCGGCATTATAAGGACAGGGGACTTTCGAGGTCCCCGTTCGTGCCAGAGGTTTAACCGGCAACCTAACAACTACAGCAGGGACTTCCCTGCCCGAGGACGAACATCTTCTGACTATTACCATGGGCTTCCTGCATGAGTTCCCATGCTATGTAGTGGCCGAAATGATGCAGCAATTAGACCGAAGATGGCCGCAGTCAAATTTGGGCCGAAGGCCCTTCTCATCAGTACCCCGTCGGAAGAAGAGTCCTATGTCAATTCACAGGAGTCTAGGAAGCGAAGATCAATGAGATGAGTCCTTGACGGGAAACATAACCCTCAGAATGCAACCTGCGGGAGAAATAGGGTTAGAACAACCTAGAGCTCCCCGTCGAAAGAGTTCTGCACCTGAAGAAAAGTTGCCATCTCCTTGGCAACAAGGTTAGATACCCATTGCCCTAAAAGGCCATCTACGCCTTGGTACTTGCAGGCAGAAGGCTGCGACTCTACTTCTAAGGACACGCTATCACTGTTCAGAGTAACCCGCCTCTGCGCAAAGTCATGAAAAGAGTAGAGCATTTGGGAAGAATAACAAAATGGTGCATCGAACTCAGAGAGTACTACATCACGTACGAGCCTAGAAGGGCAATAAAAGCCCAGGCACTAGCAGACTTCATTGCCAAAACCCCAGAAATAGAAAATGCTGAAACCAACGAAGGAGACCGAGAGAAGGTAGATCTAGAGTGGAAACTCGCTGTCGATGAAACCCCAAGCGCAGAACAGCAGGGCATTGGGGTAGCCCTTCGGGAGCCCGAGGGCAGGGAGGCTACCAAAGTAATCAAATTTGGTTGCCAAAGTGTTGGGCCATCCGAGCATGGCAACGCTAGGTATAGTAAGTTCGGACAAAGGGTGGAAAGATCCTACAAAGAGGTATCCTGCAACCAGAATGTCCCAAAAATCCTCATAAAGCGGCAGCAAGTGCAGAAACATTTCGGACGATATTGTTAGTGTTGTGCCCAAAAGCCAATCATGAGATGATTGTATTTTTGCACATTGAGTCATGATATTTTATTAAGGCATTAATCCAGCAATTATGTTTGTTGTTTTGTTCCTACGTAACTTAACAAACATAATTGTAACCCTAGAATAATGATATTCTTAAAAGTCCCTGGTCTAGTATTATTGTTGAGCGGGTTGCAATAATACATAACGACTAGCATATGTGGAGACTAATATGAGATATGTAGTCTACATATGGGTACAAGTTGGAGAACTTGTGTACTGGACCGACCCACCATGAGAACACTACATGGATCGTTATATGAGTGTCATAAGTGATTCCCATAGTGATCAGGGTATATGTAGTCCTTCGACCTAAGATCATCAAGGTTCCCTACATGTGAGTCACATACTTTGATACTTTCCTTTGTTGCTCGTAACTGAGTGAACTTGAAGGAGGTCATTGGGTATGTCACATATCATGCGGAGGGATTTGTATGATCAAGATGGGATTTGTCCCTCCTATGTAACGGGAGCGATATCTTCGGGCCCCTTGATAGAGTGAGACTTAGAAAATGCATGGCCATGCTCGGATGAGTTGATATGCGATATCAATGTCATCAGTTTAAGTTAGTCTACTCGGTAATCAAGAAACCAAAGATTGGGCTATACGAGAGTGACACATTCCATGTCTCGTGCTTAGTCTTGATATCTTGGACAAAGGGACAATGGCATATATCGGTGANAAGAGCCTATTGGGTCGCACACATAGAGCTATTTGGATCATTAGAGTGCATGGGCTAATTATTTGGGTTATGGTTTCACTTTAATTTTGTATTAATAATGGGCCCAAGAGTTGAGCCATTATTAAGCCCGAAATTAAATCCTAATTGGATTAGGGCTTTGAAACCCATTAGGCCTGGAAGTTGAGTCTCACTATAAATACAACTTTTAAGTGAGAAATTCATAGGTCTCCTTGCCCTAGCCTCCAAAAAGGACAGCCACACTCTTCTCTTGCAATTCCTTGGAGAACGCAAGCTAGCACTGCGAGTGCAAGAAAAACGCATATGCCAGGATGTGGTGGAAGCGTGGTGATCCCGAGAGGCTCGTGTGGATACGATAGAGTGCTTGAACACGTCAACTGTTCAGGATTTGTGATTTGACTCTACAGTTGAGTGAGAGATCTCAACCAAAAATTAGGTATGAAAATTTTCGAACACCAGGTTTACCCCATTTCACTTGGATCCTGGAGGGTTTCGGTTAAATTCCGTTGCACTGTTTGGCTCCCGAAACCCAACAGATATTCCCTAATTGAGGAGGAATTATACCGGCAAAGGTATGCAAGACCGTTACAGAGATGTATCGGTAAAAAGGGTGCAGGACAATTTGTCCAGGAAGTGTGAAAATTGCCAAAGACACGCCAGCACCCAAAGGCTTCCTTTAGAGTAGATAACCTTGAAAGATTACCTTTCCCCCTTTGCAGTATGGGGCATAGACCTCACCGGGCCAACCCCGACAACACCCGGATGAGTGAAGATCTGGGTAGTAGTAGTGAACTACTTCACTAGGGGGAACGAGGTAGGACCCCTAGCAACCATTCTGGAAAAAGATATATAAAAGTTCGTGTGGAAGAACATGATATGCAGATTTGGCATACCGACGATGATAATGGCCGATAATGGTTCCCAGTCTACGAACAAGGGATTCCAAGAATTTGTCACCAACTTCGGAATAAAAATGCACTTCACCGCACTAGCTCTGCCCCAGAGCAACAAACAGGTAGAGGTAGCCAATAGAACTATAAAAGAGGGACTATAAAAGAAGTAAAGGGAAAATGGCCGAAAGAACTTCCTATTGTACTACCGAGTTATCAGACAACCCCCCGAAGGGCCACGGGGGAGACACCTTTCTCACTTATCTCCAGTACAGAGGCCATTATCCATTTGAAGTAGTACGACCATCAGATAGAACACAAGTGTTCAATGAAAGAGGAAATGACCTCGGGTTGAGAACTAAGCTCGACCTAGTTGACGAACACAGAGGAGGGACCGAGATCAGAAGAAAGGCCTTTCAGCAAAACGTGGCCATGAGCGCAAACCTGCATGTTAGGCCAAAAGGAATAAGGAAAGGAGGCCGAGTTAGAACCCCGAAAACCGCCCCATGGGGTACTTCGGCCAAACGGGAAAAGGCCTTAGTTGGTCCTAGACGAGGACCGAAAGGGAGTATACATGCTTGGCGACACCAAAGGAGGAAAACTGAAAACTGCATGGCACTTGGATGCCTTAAAGAAATTCTATACTTAGAATTTTTGATGAGAAATTGTACGAGTTGGAAATTTTTCTAAGTACAGAATTTTTCCCCTATCTGAGAGTACTCGCCGAGCAAAGCTGAAGCACACGCTCCTGAAAGTCACGATTTCCTTCCAAAGTTGGTTGGGTTATATACCCAAAAAAGGTGAAGTCTATCGAATACGGCCGACGAGGGCAGGCTAAAGTTTTCCTAAGGGAACTTCACTAACAACGAATGTTTACCTGAAGGTTGGCCGATGAAACGAGCAAAATGTACCTTTCCGAAGTCCATTGACCGAAAGTGGTCGGGACAACTAGGAAACAAAAATTTTNGCTCAAAAGACTTAACCAAATTATGAAGGAAAATTCATTGAAGAAGGTCTTGGTACAAGGAGAAGGTTACAAGAAGAAAAATAGAAAGAAAAAAGAAGAAGGCAAAAGCCCTAGAATAACTAAGGGACCCCAGCATCATGGGAAGCTCCGGCTCCTGTGTCTTTGGCAGCCGCCTTCAGTGTAGTAGGAGGGACCAATGGTAAGTTGAGGAGCTCAAATTTTGACCAAGTCCACCGAGGCCTCTCGGGAATATCCAGGGCAGCCAAGAAAGAAAGGTCCAGGTCCGGACATTTCCTTAGAAATTGGTGACGAGCTAGGTAGATGCCGTCCTGAAAGGCAACCTTGGTCGCCTGAACGGCTTTGTCTTTCTTAATGTCCAAGTCATTAACCTCGTTCCGGAGATCTACAACCTCCTTCTTTAGCTCCTTTACCCTCTTCTTCTTCTTTGAACCCTTCTTCAGTGAGCCGACCTTGGCTTGAAGTTCGGCGTTGTCAGCAAGAGCCTTCGTCAGGAGAGCAGCTTCTTCTTCTTTCTCCTTTTGAATGGCTTCGTTGGCCGAGGTTAAGCTCACAACCTTCTCACCAAGGTCAGACATCTTCTTGGAGAAATCCTTCAAGAGCTCCTCTTGGCCCTTCAAGAATTCCTCCCGAAGCTTGGCAACTTTCTCCTTGGTTATTCGGCTCAACTCGGTGTTCGTCACAACCAAGTTAGCGCAAAAGACCTTGGCCTTCGCTAACTTATCTTTGGCCCAAGCTTGGACCGAAGATTGCTTTGCTGCCCAAGTTCGAAGGTATCCACTATACACCAGAAGCTACAAAAGAGAAGGTACTTAGTGAAATTTACACAAGGAAAGCCAAAACACTTAGACAAAAAAGTGGGAGGAAAAATGAAGAAGCCTGAAGAACTACCTGGGCAGCATGCTTGGAAACCCTAGTGGCAAGGGCATCCTCGGAGGCACACTCCTCGACCACTTCCTGGAAGGAAGCCTGAGTGATCACGCCCCTCGCCATCTGGGGAACCATTTCCCGGCAATCCTCGGAGAACCGGTTCATGTCCTCCGTGAAAGACCAAAATGGCTCCCTTGGAACTTTGTACATCGGGATGTGGGAATCCCGAAGAGCCCACCTTCAGGCATGCTCAACCATCCAAGCTGAGGGCGCCAGATCCTCTGCAAAAAGAAAAATAGACGTCTCATCAGGCAAAAATTCCTTGATTATGAAAGATGTAAAATTGCGAGTAAAAAGGGGATAAGAGACAAACCTGGCACGACCTCAGCAACGTTGTAATCAGAGTCCCTGACTTCCTCCACATCGGTAGGGATATGTTTGCCTTTGTCTCTTTGGCATTTTTCCAACTCCTCGGTAGAGGGACTCCCTGCCAAAGAGGCCAAAAGATCCACCAACGTGGTGGGACTCAATGAAGCATGAACAGCAACCACCCCGGCAGGAACCTCGGCCGCAGTTTCAGGCTCGGTGGGTGTTTTAGGCTTGGTGGAAGTTGTAATGTCACCGTCGACCTCCGCTGCATCCTCCGGGGGTGGAAGAAGGGTGTCCTTCTTCGCCTTCTTGGCCGAAGACGGTCCTCTACTAGTAGTCTTGCGCCTTTTGGAGACACCTTTCTTTGTTTGTTCTCCCTTCTCGACCTGACCAAGGAAGATAGACTTATAGTAGGCAGCAGACTCGTCGCCCATCTCTGAAAAAGAGGGAAAACATCAGTGTAAGTCCAGACAGGCACTTATGCTTAAAACTTTGAAAGGAAACTTACTTTCAAAAAAGGCTTCGTAAGTGAGCTCGCTCCAAAAGAGCTTCACTAGCCAAGAGTCCTTCCCCTCGATAGCAGGAGCTGGCATGCTGAGATCCGTCTTACGTTCCTTAACTACCCCTAACTACCGAAGGACCTCCTCGGTCATGAGCTTCCACATGATAGGGAAGGGGTAGAGAGAGCGCGGAGGGACCTCGGCATCCCGGTCGGTGATAGCCCATATACATCTGTCGAAGTCCTCAAACCTTGCCGCCAACTCTGGAGTTAGCAACTTCTTGGGATCCACGACATCTGCTCCAGCTTTCCCCAAGCCCACTTAGTTGGAACATGCGACCAGGCCTCCGCCACCTTTAGGAAGAAAAACTTCCTTTGCCACCCTCACCAGCTATCTTTGGTAGCGAAGGTGAACATGAATTTTTTGCTTCCAGATCCCCATGGCAGCATAAAATAAAAGCCATAGAGCTTGTAGTACTGCATGAACAGGATAAAATGGGGTTTTACCCCAAAGACCCCGCACATGCAGAAAAAGGCGTTGAAATAGCAGTATGAATTGGAAGGAAGCTGATTTACTGCTATGCCATGAAATTGGAAAAAGTCCCAAATCATCTTCGCAGGGGGAAACCGAACTCCGGCCTTCAGTTGGGCTCAGAAAAGGGTAACCTCATCATCCCGGTTCATAAATCTAAAGTGACCGAGGTGGGGTAACCTTGTGGTGGCATAGGAGGGAAGGAAAAATTTGGTTGTCCACTTCTCTAATTTCTCGAAAGTGCAGCAACAAGGGTGAGACATAAGAGGTTGCCAGCTTTCGGGGATAGGCGAATACATGGTTGGCTGAAACTGAGACTTCAGAAAGAATAAAAATGACTTCGGGAAGCTAGAAGAAAAGCAGAAATTGAAGGATCTCTAGAGTCAGAACCCACCAAAAGTCTTGCCAAAATAAAGGTTTGTGGACGCCGTCCTGAAAGGTGGCCCGAAGAAGCGCCGCCGTTAGTACCGCCGCAAAAAAGGAAGAAAAGGCACAAAAGCAAATGAGAGCAAAGTGAGAGCAAAGAAAAGCAAATGAAGAGTATGGCAGGAGGAGGCATATATAGATCGAGGAAGGGTAGCCGGAAGGGCGTCATAATTGCTTCGTGAAGGTGAAACATCACCATAATTGCCCCTCGTGCATGAAAAGGCGTGCCCATCTCAACCAGCACCTGCCATGTGTCGCCCATCACGAGAAACTAGGACGCATTTTTTGATATATTGAAAACCCGAGCGCGCCACTCCAGACTGACACGCCTAGTTTCAAGATGCGACGGTCCACTAGCCTACGGCAGGAAAAGTAAAGAAGTTGGGTATCTTGAGAACACCAAAGGGCAGATAGGTGACACCTGTCCAAACAAGGCTTATCCCCTAGGTGGTGCAGTGCCTCCCTTGCGAACGTCTCACTCTGAGTCCTGAAAAGCACCCCCAAAAGGACCACTAGTCGAAGCCTCCACTCAGGCTTTTCGAGTGGGGGCATGTGATAGCCGTAGTGCTATCGCCCCGGTCACCTAAGGACCCTAGGAAGGAGGGAGTCAGACACCTGAGGTACATGACCTCGGTAGCCCGCCAATACCAACCTCGGAAAACTAGCATATCGCCTTCCTCGAGAAGGTAATCGAACCAGCTTCGGGGAATAAGAACCAGCCACCTTCTGCAAGAGAAAGCCCCCCCAAGGACTAACTTCGGAGCCAGGGAATACCCCAAAGTACCAGTATGACTCCGGGAAATGGCACCTCACTCCGAATTGAGACATCAACCAAGGGGACCTCGGAGGTATGGTAGGAGCCATCAAGGAGTCTCTGACATTCTGCCCGCACACCCTGCACGCCGCCCTCATACGCACTCTGACGCGCCACCACTGCCTATGTCCTGTCATGTAGGGCTATGCTTGCCTCAGCTCGTGGCCCGAGGAGCCTGCAGGCGGCTAGAGGCCCCCACTCCTAGAAGTACGAATGGTATCCGTCCATACACGTGTTACAATCCGAAGGGCTCACCCTCTCTTATATATATCAGGGGAATGGGCACAGGCGAGGGATCTCTCTCTCTTCTTTTCATCCTGAATCCTCTCCTTTCAGCCCTCAAAGAAACACGGCAGGCAAGAGTCTCTTGTGCTTACTACTCCCCCTCCACCCCCCAAAGCGCTGACTTGGGCATCGGAGGCTCCTCCCTGGAAAAAGACTCCGGGGTCCTCTTAACCCCTGTTTTTTGAGTGTTTCAAGCAGGTCCTCTCGAGGAACCTCCATCTCGGGCGCTCTCTCATACCGGAAGTCCTGCTCGGCCTTACCGTACCATATGACGATTATGCTGCCAGCCATCACATACCATTCATATCCTTGTCCTAACAGCCCAAATCTCTGTTGTGAAATTTTTGCAATGGAGTATATAAATTTCCAAAATCTTACAAAAAAGTTCATAGGTTGCTTGACAAACAAGCAATCTTTAAGGCTTTTCTTGGGGGCCAAGTTACTAACTTGGAACACTTTTAAGGAGGTGTTCATTATACCTTTTACCCCTCATAGTTCAATCACTATGAAGAAAAATACACAATATAATGGTTTTTGACCATTATGCCACACTTTGTAATTCTCCCATTTTTGTGAGGTAGTAACACACATGTTGTAGTCACCTTTTGTCAATAGGTTTGGTGCCCAGTTTGACTACAATCATGCTTAAGTCAGTATGTTGGGTGTCCAGTTTGACTACAGTAGCCCTTTCATAGCTAGGTTGATTTAGGGTTCAACATTTTTTGGGTTTAGGATTTTTAAGTTTTGAGTTTTTTTTAGGGTTTTAATTTTTGGGTTTTGGGATTTTTTGGGGTTTATTATTTTTTAGGGTTTAGGGTTTGGCATTTTTTATGGTTAGGGATATGAAATTATGATTTATGGGTTTTTTAGGGTTTAAGGGTATCAAATTAGGGATTAGGGTATTGGATGTAGATTTAAGGTTTGAAATTAGTGTTTAGGTATATGGAAAAAGAGTTACGGTATTAAATTAAGCTTTAGGGTTTTAGGATTTTTTTAGGGTTAAGGTTCTTTTAGTGTTTAGAGTTTTTTAGGGTTTAAGGATTGGGATTTTTCAGAGTTTATGATATAGAATTTGGATTTAGGGTTTTTTTTTGGGTTTAAGGGTGTTTGAATTATGTATTAGGGTATTGGATATGAGTTTACAGTTTGAGATTTTTTTGGGGTTTAAGGCTTGTAATTAGTGTTTAGAGAAATGGAATTTTCTAGGTAAGATTAGGATATTGAATTTGGGTTTAGGGTTTTAGGTTTTGTTAGGGTTTGGAGATTTTTTACGGATTTGGGTTTGGGGTTGTTTAGTGTTTAGGGGTACAGAATTAGCTAGCTAGCATTTGAGCTTTAGGGTAACGCTTAATAACCTTAATCATAACATGATCCCTTAAGCTTATAACCTTAATACTCCAGTCCCTAACTATCATGAACCTAACTTGCATAGGTTTATGATTGGAAGAGAAGGTGAGAAAGTAACTTACAATGCAACAAACATGGAGGCTAAAACAACAAAAGTGAGATTGAAAGGATTGGAAGGCAAATAAAAAGGTTATATGTTAACCGGATCTAAGAAAATGACACGGCCCCTTGTGGGCTTACCTATGAGAATGTGGATACTTATCACACACTAGTCACAGTTGGCTAATTAATTATCTACATACTAGTTAAAACCTTTATGCTTCTACTTAATTAATCGTACAGTGCAATAATATATGAGTATGTGTTTTGACTTGATCAACAAAATAAAGAAATGATACTTAAAACATTGCCATGGCATTTCAATAAACTCCAAGTTTTAAAGAAATCAAAGTATACAAAAATAGTTGTCGAATTAACTACACATAATCAATTGTGTGCAAGCATCCAAACAACAGTAGACTATGCTCGCACCCAAGAGAGACTCTAGAGTAGACTACTCATATATGAACATTGTAGCCAAACCTAGAATATGAAAGATGCATCCTCTTTATTCTTTGACTAGATTAAATGGAAACCATAAAAACATTCACCTGGCTAAGGTACTTTTACAGAAAAAAAGTTCAAATAGCCAAAGCATAAAAAATCAACATTTGTATGGTTAATACTAAACCTAACAATTGTGTGAAGGAATTCAACATGAAGTAGACTAATGCCCACACCCAAAAGCAACCTTAGAGTCTAAGACTCAAAAGCATAGACAAGGTAGGCAACTAGGTGTACAACACATATACAAGCCTTGACTAAGATCTCATCCACTAACGCCCACCATTGAAATGAATCCTTATGGTGAGTCACAAAAGGCTGTCCACGTGCTGCTAGGCTCTGTGGCCAAGAAAAACACTATAGTTAGTACTGTTACTTAAGTAACCATTAATGTAACTAGACTAGAATCATAAGGATTCTCAAAGCAAAGTACCTACAACACAACTACTGCGACAACCTTCAATGGTTATTAGGCCCAACAACATCAAAATTTGCACAACATAACTAGGGAGTGAGAATTTAGAATTCTTAGTAAGGGTCTTCACTTCACCTGCAAGAAAATTTACTAAGGACAACACATACATGAACATATGTAATCTAGTACTAGCTCATACAGCTTGAGGCTAGACTTATGAACATATGCCTCAGTCCCTTGGGACTTTTCCTCAACCTAGTCCTTGCACTACAAGGTAGAGCCTTGCCTTATAGTAAGGATAGCTTACTAACCTAACTAGTGATGACTCACTAGTTAAAACTCCCATGGATTGTACAAGCGCACTATGGTAGGACTACTGTCGACTATGCCATAAAGAACCATTAGGTGCACTATGGTTTCACATCTCAATCTCATGCCCAACGTGATGGCTAAGTCACTGACGGTACAAAACCTTTGATCTAAGCTAGAGATACCTAGTTGTGCTCCTTTGTTAAGTGGTTTTCTTGCTTATGGTGAAAGTAACCTGGAAAAACCAAGAAAACTTCCAGGTCTAGGAGGAGTTTTGGAAGCCTCGGAGTATCCTTGGAATACTTAGACCCCTAGGAACCCTAATCACCCCCTCAGGCATCACCTCGTACCTCTAAGAAAAATTTGGAAAATTTAAGCCAACATAACTATGGCGATGTGTTGCCACTGGCTGGCGACGTATTGTCACAGTATATAACCCTATAACTTTTTTGTAGTGCAGGTGACGTGTCCCCAGTATTAAGGATGTGTTGCTAATACCTGTGATACCTAGAATTTTCTAGTTTTACTTTTGTATCCTTTGAAGACTTACCATGTTATCCACTTTGGGGTAGTCCAATTATGGTGCCAAAATTGTGCATTTAGACTCCCAGGATTAGTAATGTTCTGTAGGACATCAGAACACTACCCTTAGTGTGCATGCCCAAGTGGCCCTCTTCGGCACTATGTAAATGTTGGGTTTCGGGAGCCAAACAGCGCAGCGGAATTTAACCGAAACCCTCTAGGATCCAAGTGAAACGGGGTAAACTGGGTGTTCAAAAATTTTCATACCTAATTTTCGGTTGAGATCTCTCACTCAACTGTAGAGTCAAATCACAAAACCTGAACAGTTGACGTGTTCAAGCTCTCTGTGGTATCCACAC